>VWZT01000744.1:7337-37422 GCA_013397055.1 Pachycephala philippinensis
AAAAAAAAAAAAAAAGAAATTATATCCTTAGTAAATAATTATGATATGTTTTTCCAGTTCTGACCCCAGAAACTCTGAGTTATGAATTCCTTCCTTGCAATAATTGAAGCAAGATAATTTAATACTTCTAATTCATCTTTCAGATGTGGTTTACACTTGCATTTTCAGTGTAGAGAAAGTCATGTAACAGCTGCATCATCTATTTTATGCTCTGATGATAGCTATTTGCCACTCAGTGAAAGCAATATCAAAATATTTTTGGAGATCATAATTTGTTTACCTACTTTTTATACAAATATAAACCCACTATTTTATGATAAACTTCAAATTACTTATGATGTGATATGATATGATAAAATACAGTATTATACTATTCTATAACTGTATAGTATATGCATATTATATCATTTTATATTATTTTCAAAAAACACTCTAGATTAAACCACAAATGACACCAATACATTTTTACATAAAATATTCCCATAAATGTTTTCTCAACTGTTTGAAAGGATTTATATATGGGACACATGCCTTTTCACTTGACTGCATGGAAATATTTATTCAGGAGTAGGTGTCTCTCTGATATCTCTTATCATTGGCTAACGGAGAGAGGAGCTGGATGGATGAAGGAACAGAATTTTTTCCTGGTTCATAGAGCACAGTGTTGGGTCTGCCAAAGTCATCTTATGAGATCAGAGGGTAGAGCACAAAGGTTTGGAGCACTCAGACAGAGAAATTAATTTTCATATTTTCAAATGTATGGAACTTATTAACTTGTATCATATCAAAAATGCAGAAATATTTATATTTTAATTGACTAATTTCTTCTATTTTGTTGTCTAACTTAATGCTATTATATCACAAGTAATTAAGTATGAATACATGGATTGTAATGTAGCTAAAAGCATTCCTCAACTCATTCTTGATTTAAAAATAGTACAAATGAAGCTTATTTTTCCTCATGTTCTTTCAGCCTATTAAGTGAGTTATTTAATGTTTGTGAAAGAAGTGTCATTTGTTGGTATGTTGATCAGCAAGAAATAAACAAATTCAAAGGATATGATATGATATGATATGATATGATATGATATGATATGATATGATATGATATGATATGATATGATATGATATGATATGATATGATATGATATTATATTATATTAGAATAATTCTACTTCTGCAGAAACAATCTGAGATACATACAAACTACATTTGAATTGTTTTCTCTCTGCAGGACATAATCTGTTAAAAATGTGACAAGAAGAAATAAAATTCTATCAATATGTTTTCCTTTCAGCTCTTTCAGAGTGGATAATTCACACTGTATGCACCAAATTCTATTAAATACAGATTCTACTTATGCCTAAAATTTCTTCCCTTCCAATCCATGAGTTTATAACGTAGCAATGAAGTAAACCATGTAATGAAAACCTTTACAAATTAGCTTCTGCTACCTGCAGCTCTGTATTTGCCCCTATGCTATTTCACCTTGCCTCCTAGTCCTTCTGTAACAAAAATCCTCAGAATGTCAGAATACAACTGCTGGATATTTGGATCAATCCTGAGGAAGTGTGACCCGGTCATGACTTGTCACAGGGAGTTGTTGCAACATCACAACCAGATGTGTTGAGAGCTGGGAGCTCATGAGTCGCTTCTGTTCTCAGATTTCAGATTCTGAAATTCTGATTTCACATGGTAGGATTTTAAATCGGGGTTTTTTCCTGATCCCGAAATGGCAGCAGTAGTTCCTAAAACTACTACTACTATAGCAAGACCTATAAAAATGCTAAGTATTTATTTCAAAACTGACCTAATATACTTCCCAGTAACTCCTTTAAGAGTCTCTCTACAAGGTGATGTTTTCAATAAATAATTTATTAATAGGGATAAATGATTAAAAAAAAAAAAAGAACAGCTTGGAAAAGTATTATTTTTTTTCCGTTTTTAAGAATGAGGTGCTGTTCTCTGTCCTTCTGTACTTGTTAATTTTCTGTCCTTTTAATGAAAAAAGAATCCCAAAGCTTATTTAGGCCAGATTGCAGATAGTTAAGTTTTCAATCTGAATTAGTTTCCAACTAGGTAGCTACTTCTCAGTTATAGATGTCAGGTTATAGGTTATAGATGCTAACATTTTCAAAAGAACATAACTTCTAGAAAACTATTCTATTTTGTTAAAACTTAAAAAAAATCATCTGTAACAGCTAAATTAAAGTAGGTTGTCAGTTATGCCTGACCACTTTTGTTTTCCTAAAGGTCAAAATGCTCTAAAGCACAGGCAAAAGGAATTTGTCCTGCAGTTTTTTAATACACTCACATGCAAAACAGATTTTTATTCTTATTTTTATATCCTCTGAATTTTACATTTTAAATGTATAAAATATGAACTCTTTCATTAGTGTTAGTAATTTTCTTTCTCCCCCACCAAGATTCTTCAATATTGAGTATCATCAAAAAAAATTTAAATATATAGGTCTTGATTCACATTATATGCCCTTTAGAATAATTCTTCATTATACTTCAGATTAAATCTTGCACCTTTGGTTGCTATTTATGAAAATACCGGTTCATCTTGTCTTCATCTAGCACGTGTAAGTTAGGGGAAAGTGGTTAACTCTGCCCTGTTTCCCCACAGTAATTTAAATTTTATTGTTTTGTATCTATACCAAACAATTTCTAGCCACTCTCCTGACAGAACCCACTGCTGACACTGTGGCACCTGTGCCCTGTACAGTGCCTCAAAGTACCTGTAAGAAATGAGAAAACCGAGTTACTCTTTCCTTATGGAACTTTAATTAGTCTACAGATTTTTGTTTTAATGATGTGCACTT
This sequence comes from Pachycephala philippinensis, assembly GCA_013397055.1. Taxonomy (NCBI): domain Eukaryota; kingdom Metazoa; phylum Chordata; class Aves; order Passeriformes; genus Pachycephala; species Pachycephala philippinensis. Next base: position 10,166 of record VWZT01000744.1, read on the forward strand.
TCCTTCTTTTAGAAACAAACCCAACAGCCTTATGTACCGTAACTGAGCCGTGCACTTTCCATGTCCTGAGACCTGGCTCAAGCAGCACATCTTTGCTATGCCTCAGTATATTTGCACTCTGTATTTTGTTCCTCTCCACAGTAATAAGGACAACACAGTGGATGAAATATAATTGATGTACTCTTTCTTATATCGATGTGGCAAAATTTTAAAAAAAGGTATTGAGCAACCTGGTCTAGTGGAAGGTGTCCCTGCCCCTGGCAGAGGGCTTGGAACTAATTAGTCTTTAAGGTCAGTCCAACCCAAAACATTCTTATATCACAAAAATACTAAAATTATTCTAATCAAGAAAAACAGTTGAGAATCTCTACCTTGTTTTCATACAGCTGTGAATGTCTCCTTGCATTCTGGAAGCATTTCCTACTTCATTTATTGCTTTATTCCATCAATAAAAATGTATTTGTAACATTGAATAGGAAATGAGTAAAATTTAACTATTTGTAAATAAAATACAGAAGCTCTGACTTAAAGTTTCCTTTTCCAGGGGAATATGGCTTGTAAGATCTCTTGGTTTTAGTTAAAGAACACTATTTGAAATACAAGTTTCATGCTAATAGTAATGACAAAGAAAATCAAAGCTTATCTTACTTCATTTGCAGGTTTTTCAGGCCGGTATTGTGAAATAGAAATGAATGAGTGTGATTCAGCTCCCTGCTTGAATGGTGCTGTTTGTCAGAATGATGTCAACAGCTATGATTGCTTTTGCCCTGAAGGTAAGTTGTTCAAAATAATTTATTTTTATTATCTTTGACAATTTTCAAAACTGCCTGCAGTTTGCAAAACATCTTCTTGACAGGCTTCAAAGCCATTGTTAAAATTTCCTTTCTATGAAAGTTATTCATTCCTTTCCAAAGTCTCATTTGCATCTTCATCCTCCAAGTCAATGTGTCTACCAAAACAACCATGATTATTAAGAATGGAGACAGATTAAGAATGGAGACAGATATATTTGTAAGTGCTACCTTTTTTCAGTCAGAACTTCAATCAGAACTTGATTCTAGCAAAGTCTGAAGCAGTGGAGAAAACACAAATGAGTACTACATGAATTCCATGAAAAATATCATCAATAGGCCGAAAAGAATACTTTTACCTTCATTAATAATGTGCAGATTTCTGATTAATCATAGCAAATTACAATGGTCATAATGACTTTAGTAAGCCATCAGTAAAAAAATCTATTAGAACTTTCACAGACAGCAATAGTATGATTTTCAGCACCTGTGGTCTGTTTCTTTAAAAATGCACACTGCTCAGTTATCAGTACTGTATGAAGAAATTATTTCAATAAAAAATTAGTCAAAGAAAACTGAAATGTTTTAAAACATTTAAAATTACAGTTTCTTTCTTAAATGCTTTCACAAATAGGTTTTTTATTAATATTTTTTAAATGGATTTTTAGTTAACAATAAAGCCAAGATTGTGATTTATAACCTGGTATGTTCTATGTTTAAATTTTTTTTTTTTATTTTAACCTTCAAATTCTACTATTTTCTAAATATGGAGTCATGGTAATTGATTTCATAGCTGACAATATTTCAGGTATGTATGTATTAATACAGTCATTCCAGTGGTGATAACTTCAGAAACTCATTACAAGAGATGAAATTGCCACAAATAATTCTCATAAGTACAGCCTCTGTCATTAGTTAGCTTAAATTAGAAGCCAAAACAGATATTGGAAGGTAGCTGGAAATTAACCTTGGAAAAGATAATTTTTCTGTTTAAGCCTGCCCAACCAGCTCATACAAAAATAAATCTTGGCATCCACATTGATTATTTTGTGGTTTACGTGTTACCTGTGAGACATGGGTCTGATTAAACTCTAAATGCAAATAAGAACTGTTATTTTATACATTATTAATGAATTAAGGGTCATTCTAAAGTTTTATGACTTAAAGATCAGTGGAAATTGGTTCCATGGTCAGTTTGAGAAATTATGGGAATATGCCTTGCACTGAGGGTGCCAATAGCTTAGCATTAGTCATGGTCTTCCTGCAGCCACGGCCTGTGATAGCACTAATGATACTCATTTTGTAGCATGACCATGAATTAGAATACATTTACAAGAGCATGAAATGTCAGATATTGGAGAGGAGGTTCTCTAGCAATTTCAGCTACAAAAAAAAAACCACTGTTAGACCTATGAGTTTGCTAAAAGTCATTATGACAAAAGAAACTGGGGTTGTTTAGTCTGTAGAAAAGGAGGCTGAGGGGAACCTCACTGCTCTCTACAACTACATGAAAGGAGGTTTTATTGAAGTGGGGGTCTGTCTCTACTGCCATGTCTCTAGTGAAAGGATGAGAGGAAATGGACCTGAATTGTGTCAGTGGAGGTTCAGTTTAGATATTAGTAACCAAGAAAAAAATCACTGGAAGAGTGGTTAGACATTGGAATAATTGCCCAGGGAGGTAGTGAAGTCACCATCTCTGGAAGTGTTAGAGAGTGTTTGGATGTGGCACTTGGGGATATGGTTCAGGGGTGATTGTGGTGGTGCTGGGTTGTCAGTTGGACTGGATGATCTGGAAGGCCTCTTGCAACCTTGATAATTCTGGGATTCTGTAAAACAAATAAAGAAAAAGTAGAGAAGCAACTATTTGAGGCCTGCTTCTGAGAGAGATTTTAAGAGCTGATTTTTATTTTGAGAGCAGATGTCCAAATCCCAGCATCACTTCATGTGTAATGGCATCAAAATGGCAGCAGATACATGAATTCTTCAGTCTCTGCTAAACTAAAAGTCCAGCTAGATTAATGAACATACCAAATCCTAAATTTGTGCTGTCATTAGTTGACTCCTTTTGAAGTATATTTGACAGAAAAACATGCATTTTCCTATTAATGACAGGCAGAAAAAACTTTTAGAGTGATCTTTCCATAAGGATTCAAGATCATTTTTTACAAGAGTAAATTGAAGACATGCTTTAGAAAAATAAAGCACAGATATAACTGAATAATGCATAGATCGTTGGTTTTATTTCCAAGGATTTGAAGGCCTGAACTGTGAAATCAACTTTGATGAATGCACTTATGGCTTCTGTAAAAGCAATTCAACTTGTTTAGACCTGGTTGCAGACTACAGCTGTGCTTGTCCTCCAGGATTCACTGGTAAGATTTCTTTTAACCTGGGAAAGACATTAATAGTTAAACTATTTACTTTCTTTTCTGATATTAATAGCATTTTTTTCAGTGTTTTAGCATTAATAAAAATAAAATCAACTCCGTGTTCTATGCAATTGATAATCTGCTTTAATTTCCTTCTTAATATGATAAAAATGAAAGCAGTGTGTGTATGCTGCTGATTAATTAATGGAAAGCAAAACTGTATTTTGCATAGAAGAAAAAAGTTGTACAAAAAACACCTAGTCTGTGAAACATACGTGAGCAGGTAGCTGGTGCTATTTTTTTTCAGAAGATTTTATCACAGCCATACTTGATTGAGATGGTAACAAGAACACAATTTTAGTAAGATGACACTTTGTTCTCTTTAAGAAAGGTGCCATCAGATTCTTATGATAAATTGCTTGTAAGTTGCACAATTATTTGCGTGTCTAACAGGTTTAAGAAAATAGCTCTTGCATCAGGAGAAGTCTTCAAGGCTCTACTTTCTGCCAGAAGCAGCCAACAAGATCATGGGGAAATCAATAAAACTGTCTCCAAAAATATGCCATCTTAACAACTATATTAGGCACTGAACACCTTGACTTTCACCTGCTGATTTCAGAGGCAAATGGAGCAGCATTAGTCATAAGGAGTAACAGGAAGGCAAGCAGTAGTAGTCTAAGAAATCATACACAGTTAGTGGATCTTGTAATAAAAAGCCAAACAGATTTGTCCAGAGAGCTCAAAATGTGTGGGGACCAGTGGAGAGGAAAGGGAAAAAAAAAAAAAAAAGGAAGAGATCTATTATGGAGAAATGAAAGGTCAAAGAAGCAAGTAGAACAGTGAAGGATGAGGAGGCAAAATTAAGTTAGTTGTAAATAGAGCATTTCAGGTTGGTAGTAACACCAGTGAAATCAGTTTAGAAGCTCTTCATTCATATTTTGTCAATGGTTGAAAGAAGGAATATGGGACATAAGGAATGTAAGACAATATGCTGAGATTTAGAATCTGTGAAAGTAACAGTAGTTGCAATTTCCAATGACATCTGTGAGTTTTCTTGATTCATGCAAACATATTCCTATATTATTCAGCATTACAAAACTGAGATGTGATCTATTTCCTATAAGACCTTACTCTCCTTTTTACTTTGGTAACTGGCTTTGCTGTCATGAGTTTGCATAGTATGTCCATTTTGCAACAATTGTGAAAATAACAGAGGTGATTACAAAATATTTGTTAATACAGATAGAAGAAGTTTCAATGCAATAATTTTAAAGGAAGAAGGTATTAAAACTTTTTCCTATACTGCTAGAATCAAAATGGAAAATGTCTAACTTTTCTGTAGTAGGTTGCTAACAGTCAGTTTGAACTGGGTTATGCAGGGAAAGCTGTTAATTTGAAAATACAGCTACACTATTTTGGGATGTGACGGAATCCACCTTATAGAACCAGAACTACAAGTTAATGTGTGTGTGCATCACCAAGGAAGCCTGGGACAGAGTATGTGTTCCTTAGGAGGAACTCTTTATCCTAGATTCGTACTGATGCCAACAGTTTGCCAATAACATCTCTGTTCATTCCAAGAAAAGAAGGATTCAGGATCTGTCAACGGTGAAACAGTTACAAGTGAGTTATAAGTAGATTTTAATGGATACCTTGAGGCCTGTATTGAAGTCATAGAAGTTCACATGACTGCATAATATGCTGTTATGGAAAAAGCTCAATTTTCTCCTGTATTTCCTACGTGAGACACTTTTCATAACGAATGTGCTATTGATCTCACTTCATATTGGCTTTTTTTGTGAGACAGTATAGCTCCCACGAGAAAACAAATAAGCCAGTCTACTGACTGGAATTAGAAGTAGGGACAAGGATCCTCCTGATTACACTAAATATTTCTGTCTGTGATCATGCTGTTTGTACAATTAATTTGCAATCAGTCATCGTGGATCTCATTAGGTCTGCTCTCTCCAAGCCTTCCAACAACTGCTTCAGCCTATCTAGAAAGAATCTTTTGCAAATTACTGGATATTTGGGTTTCTATCTTCTACAAGATAGAAAAGCAAACAGTGGCAAAAGAGTGCTATGGCTTATTTGACATGGTGGTGATTGGTCAGAGGCTAGACTCGATGATCTTGGAGGTCTATTTAACCTAATTCATTCTGTGATCTATGGTTGCTCACCCATCCTTAGAGTCAGTCACAGAAACTCAGTCTTGCTTGCATCTCATGCATCAGATTATTGTTCCACAACAATCATCCCTTATGGCCATCACAGAAGGAGCTCAAAAGCCAGGTCTTTTCTGTAATGTCCCCTAATGACCAAGTTCATTTAAACATGCCTCTGTCTGATCTCTAGTCAAAGTGCTAAGGTTTTTCAAACCAAAACAAAACCTGAAAGCTGAAGACAAGAGAGAAGTATGGTTGCCCAGGCTCCTGGCCAGCAGAGCTCTCACTCATAGCAGGCCATGGAGGAGTGAAGTGCTGACTTCCTTTCCCCTACTCAGCTGGAACAGTGCAGATGGGCTGCTGTTTGACACAAACTCTGTAAATGGCAGGATGCTGAGGGCAGGCTTCCCACAGTGGGGTGTGCAAAGTTAACATGCTGGAAAATAAACAACATTTATGCATACATGGAAATGTATTCACTATGTATTTCTGAGTTATTAGAGAATATTTATTGTCATGTCATGTGTAAGTGCATCTGCTTTCCTTGGAAGGAATTCAGGTTAGAACACTTGAATGGGAAAAAAAAATCAGTAGAGTGCAGAAAAGTCTGTTTAAGTTTCATCACGCTGCAAACTACATTATATAAAAATTTTGATAAAATAATACATAAAAGTTCATGAATTGCATGAAAGAAAAGCAAATCAGTTTTTTTTTTCCCAGTCACATTAAATACAACCAAAGTTGCTTGGTTTTCTTATGTGAGAAATCAAATGGCACATTTCTCCAATAGTATTCCACCTGCAAATACTAAGCATGGTTGGTTTGAATTAGAGGGTGAATAATAATAGTTAGAACCACCTGACAAAAGATAAGTTAATTCTTCAATCAAAACTTTAATTAGCTTGTATGGAATTTACTTTATCTTTGCTCTTCTGAAGGTGTTATGAGATTATTTTTGTATTCCAGTTTATCCCTTTTATTTCAGATACAATGGTTGTTTTGTTTAGTAGTGATTCCAACTGTCATGCATAACATAATGTATGTAGAACATCCATTAATATCTTTCTGGGTGTGGCTACATATTTAATTACTTTTAGATAAATTGGAAAATAATCATTTTATATGAATAGGCTTGTTTTTCAATTTTAAAAATGTCGGTTGCTAGGAGGCTCTTATCAAATGAAAAAAAGAAAAACAATCATGTCTAGAAAAGCTCATAAGGTGATTAAAACACGCACAGAAGATGCTGGAACATGTGGCTGAAGTTTTTAGCCTTCCTGGGTTACTGTGGGACATCAACCTCATTTTTCCTTAACGCCTTATTTTTTCTGTGTTGATATCATGGATGACACAATACAATGAACAGTAATATGACAGCACAGTGAGCATTGATTTTACTTTTTACATCTGAGTACACCAGCGAAATAACATACGAATATCAAGACAGAATTTCAACCAAAATTTTTGTTATAACTGCCTCAAGAAACCTGTTAGGACTTAATTTTCTGTTATGACCTGAGCAAATCAGTGAATAAACCCTGACATAAAAAATCAACCTCCAAACAACTTCCCCAGTGCACGTTTTCGATCTCTCCCAGATATTCTGTTAATGAATTTGAGAAACAGAAGTGGCATCTTAGATAAGAATAGTTTTATTTAGAGTTTGTTTATTTTTTTTCTCATATATGGTTCCTCTTCTGAAAAAAATCCACTGAATCATTAATGTTGGAAAAAATCTATTGTGCAACACTGCCTTTGCAATACCAACTAGTATAATACCACAGGTTTTGATACTAAATTATATTTCCCAGTATATACTGGGTTGTCTTTTTAGCCAATGGAACAATTATCTTTTGACATCCTTTGCTTTGATAGAGCCATACTATAAAAGGTATGACCCTCTCAGTTTTGGTATGACCACACTAAGTAGGACTCTTTGTGCCATCTTTAGTAACTTGTAGACTTTTTTTGTTCTTTACTCTTTGGCTTTTCTCTTTGTCATGATTTTTTTCTTTATTTTCTGTGGATGCCCTATCCCTAGCAGTGTTCAAGGCCGTGTTGGATGGAACATTATGCAACTTGGTCTCATGGAAAGTGTCCCTGCCCATTGCAGGAGGGTTGGCACTAGATGATCTGTAAGGTCATTTCCAAACCAAACCATCCCATGATTCTATGAAACAAACATCAGCCTGGCCACTTGCAAGTCCTGAGGCCCCTGCTCTTAGCTTGACACCTGGGCAGTGGCCAGTGCTAGCAATGGCAATGCCATGTGTCCTGGGCCTCAGGGCTGCAGTGGTGATAGTGGGAACATTACACCGCAGCTTGACTCTCTTCACTTAAATAGTAAGTTGACCAGAGACTACTGAGGATTCTTGAGGCAGGAGGGGAAATTTGTTAATTGCAGAATGATGTATTTTAAAACCGTTCATACAACTTTCATAAAAAGAAAATTTTTTTGGTAGCCAGGCAGGAAATGGAATAGCATTGTCTATTTGCTCTGGTAACAATAGAGCAGCACCTTACACCTAGTTATCCTAGTAACCTCCAAACCTCCAAGAACAGGACATACACATTTCACATAATGACAGTGATGCTACAGAGCCTGGGTGCCTCAGGGAGGGCTATTGCTGTTACAGAAATATAGCTGTCTCACTAAATTGTTTTGATGTTTTCCCAAGAAAGACATAGAGAGGGCTACAGGATGAGTGTATTTATTCTGCAAGTCTTCTAACAATCCATAGATTGCTGGTTGTATGCTCTATATTAGGTCTGTATACCAGAAGGCAGTTAATGTTGGCCATTAACCACCTTGTACTGAACCTAATTACTCTAGTTTTGATTAAAGCACACAATGAATCCAAAAGCATTCAATCCTGATTTGAATGCATGAAAAGAAGCCAGAATTTCACTGGCATTTTTTTTCTAGTAGTAATCACCATCAGATTTAGAAGTTTATATCAAATATTTTATTTAAATTTTTGTCTTCAACTTCAAGCTATTGCATCTCATTACCTTTTCTACACAAAATGAAAAAGCTCTTGCTACCCCAGTATTTTCTCTTTGTAAAGATACTTACACTCCATAATCAAGTCACTTTTTGGTTTTGTTTCTTCTAAATGAAACAGATGGAGCTCTTTAAGCCTTTGCCGACAGCATGCTTTCTTCAGTTGTTGAATAAATTGTGTAGCTTTTCCTGCATCCTTCCCACTTATTTTTAAATATGGAACATTCTAATCAATGTTTTATGCAGAGGTATTTTACACATCAATGTTCCTTTTTTGTTTTATTTAAATACATCTGAGGATTTCTTTTTCTCACAGCACTGCAATAGGGCTCATATGCTGAGGTCTTCAGCAGTCCTTTTCAAATTGCTTTTGTTGTTTTCCCACATACAGCTCAGCTACAGTTCAGTAGCTATAATCTGCATGTTTTTTTCTGTGCTTGTATCTAAAAACTGCAAGTGACCAGAAGTGACCTGTAGTACATTGAAAAATGTACTGTTCAGCTAAACAAAAGTTATCACAAGATTTCAGCTGGTGCATAGGCTTGGTCTCCTCTGAAAGGGAGATGCAGGAAAGGAAGTGAGAGTAGAATCGAAGAACCTGTTTAAAAGTCTTTGTTGAAATAATAGAGTAAGAACTTTTCACATTTGCCTACAGAAAAAGAGACTCAGCAAAGTATAAAATGCCTCATTTGTCTCATTATGGTTTTCTCATGAGAAAGATTTGAGGGCATTCAATTTTGGCAGATTGAATGTGCCAAAAGCTGTACTGCTTTCTTTAGAAGGGTAGGCCTTAGTATCTGTCCCTCTGTAATTTCAACCATGTGCATTTATGGTGTACATGAAGAATGTGTTTGTCTCTTCCTGCTAGTGTTAACATTTTTATCCTGTTTCTCTTGTCTGCTGCAAGCCTGGACTTGCCTCTTTTTTATTTGACTAATGCAGAAATGTGTTTTAATGGAGAAATAGAGTAGAGACAGAGATTTGGATACGAGCAATAGGTTCCAAAGTCAGAGCTCAGTTATCACACACCAAGTAACTTAAGACCTTTACCATGAGACAAAGCAAGTTTCCAGACAATCCAACTCATTACAAAAACATAAATCTTTGGACCTCCTTCAGTGTTATAAACAGAGTGTATGCCCTGTAAATTATATAATCACAACACTAGAACAAAATTCTAGCTATAATCTGTTTCATCCTTATCTCAGCAAAAACCACATAATATACTATGTTGCTTTCTCACCTATGTAACTTCTTAAAGAAGTCCAAGGATGCCTTATTTTCTTGGGGTTATCTTTCCGGTGTGATGCTATACTAACCATTAGAAGGAATTCCTTATTGCCTAATATTTCACTGCAGTTTAAATGCATTACTTCTCACCCTGTCTGCTACAAACACTGATGACTTTTGCAAAAGTTCTTTTTCATTTATGATGTGTTAGGGCATGGGTTGGACTCGATGATCTTGGAGGTCTCTTCCAACCTGGTGACTCTGTGATTCTGTGATTTTCTGATTGTCATCACATTTCTATTCAAGTTTTCCTTATTTAGGCTTTACAGGCCCGTTCATTTTGTTCATCCTAAGAGGTCATGCTTTTGAGCTGTTTGTCATTCCTAACATGCTCATATGGACTCTCATTTGGTCCACAATTTTTTTGAATGCACCTCACTGTACAATGCAAAGTACTCCAAATGCAGCTTTACTCCAGTAAGATGAGAACAGAAGGATTATTCTGTGCTTCTAACTGGATATGTTCCTTTTTATGTATCCCAGCAAACTATTTGTTTTAAAACAAAATTCTAGGGTTCGTTCCTACTTAACTTGTGATTTTCTGCATGGTATCCTCCACTTGTTCTGATTGGATTACATTTGTTATTTCAAACTCCATCTTCAATTTGTTAAAATTTGTGAAGACTTCCAGTCCTGTTATTCAATGTACTTTTTGTGTTGCCGTCAGTAAGCTCTGCTGTCCATGATCTATATTGTTGAAAAAAAATGAGTGGAACTGAATGGGCAGTAGATATCTTTAAAAATCTGTGCAATTCATTCATCCAGTCTGGTAGTAAAACCACTGATAACTAATGTATGAATATGGTTTTCCAAAAAGTTTGAATTATCTGATAATATTCTCTTGTGGTTTCTATGCAGACTAATTATGAGGATTTCAAAAAAGATAGCAGAAACATTAGTGAACAGAAGGAGCATGATAGATACTACCAGTTTTTTTTATCCAAAAGGTGTGTAAATTTAGTGTAGAAGGGAATTAATTTGTTTATATAAAGCTCATTTTATAAAAAAAAAAAAAATTATATTTATAGGTTCTTGCAAGTAAAGACTTTAACAACTTTTCCCAATATTTCTTCCAGGAACTGACGTTTCACAAATGGATTTATAATTTCATGTCTCTGTATTTTATTCTTTTCCTAAAGGCTGATATTACTGAGTCTTTGTGTACTTTACCTATTTTTCACATGTTCACAAAGAAAACTGTTGAGTTTTTGTCCTCTAGTACCCAAGGGTGTAGCTCGTCAGACCAGCCTATCTGAATATTTAACTTATCTGACAATTCCACAGCTTTTCTTCTGTATTCAACACCTAAGTTTTGCCATTTAATCATAGGTATCAATTATGATAATGTCCTACTTTGCAGCTGGTCTTTGTACTGATGATTGAGGCAGAAGAAATGTTGAACAATTTTGCATGAATGCCATTATCAGTGACCATCCTTCTTCACTGCCTGGCAAACCATAGCTGTCCTTCATCTTTAATACTGAAGTACATACAGCATAATTTCTTGTTACCCTGACCATCCTATAAGAGCTACATGCCTTTGCTGGTCTGATTTCACACCCACATATTTATGTTGTAATTTTTAGGTTATCGTTAGCAACTTGACCTACTTTTTAGTCAGTTGGGCTTTTTCATGCTTTGAAAACCAGGTGATATCATGTTGGTCTCCTAATATCCAGTGTCTTTCTCCCACAAAAAGAAAGTTTGTCCTTGTGTACTTATAGAAAGTAGCAGCTTTCTTAATTACCTTTTAAAGGTAAGATGTTCACTCTTTATCAGGTTTCAAATCAGAACTTTATATTCTTTGCAGTTTTTCTGAATTCCTTTGTTATTGTTGTTCACGTTTCTCTCCCTTTCCATGGATTTTGACTGCTCTTAGCCAAGTTTTTCACATTTCTTTCTTTATAGTCAGAGAATACTTTTCCCTTTAACTTTGAAGCAAGTAACTTGCAGTTAACCTTTTCCACTACCAATAGTACATTCAAATATCTTTGAATTTCTGAATGATCATTCCTTTGAAAAATTATGGTTTTGCAATTAAATACCCTATCAGTCCAAGTTCTGTGTTCTTAAGGATTCTGCTAGTTCTTTTATCTATTCAAAATATTAAAGACAACAGCAAAACAAAACAGCAGCAGAAAAACCCACTAGCTATAAAAAATTAAAGGTTTCTTCAAAGTAATTCTACTGGATTTGTGATCCGTATTTAATCATTAAATACAGCATATTGTATGTGACTCTGCAGTATTTTCCACATAATTTTATAAAGTCTTACCTAGTTTCTATATTTATCCTTGTCAAATAACTTTTGCTTCCACCCCCTTAAACCTTTTTCTAAACAATTATTTTAGAAAAACAGTACAAAGGGTGTTGGTTTTTTCCCTTCCTCTGTCTTCTCTTCACTCTCTCCTGCCCATTTTGTTTCATTCTTGTGTACATACTGTTTTTACATGTTAGCTGAAAGTACATGATCTAGTTAAGGAAGACAAAACTGCAGGGTGATACCATCTCCCAGCCATGCATTTATTGTTACAGTGAATCTATATCTATAACTGTCTAAGCTCTGTTTATGCAAGAGGGACCCCAGAAACCTCACATGGTGCTTTAATTCAGCTCCCTAGACTGAGGTCCTGGGATGCATTACCTATTCAGTATATCTGATTTGAGTGACAGAAGGAACCTTCCATCAGTTTTTATGTAGGACACCAACAAAAGTTCTGCTTGTTCACATTACTCACAGTTTTACCTCTCTGTCACTGCCTTAACTTCTGGTATTCATGTGAGCTCCTAGTTCATACAGTTGTCCCATTAATTTTTGATCAATTTTTGTTCAGAAAGATCCCAGTATTATTTATAACAGCCTAAGGAGTTCTCTGAATTAATGCAGTGCACAATAGAGAAACAGGAGGCTGGATTTTGTTTGGTATGTCCAATGAGTTAATTGTATTCATAAGCCAGCTATTCCATTGTCTTCTAAATTTTCCCCTCTATATATCTTCTATATATACGCCTATGTCACCGTACACTGGGGCAACATAGTTCCAGATATTGCCTTACACCAGGCCAGCACAGTTTGCAGTATAACATTGCGGCACCATCTGCAGTAATCACGCATGGGAAGAGCTACAGCGGCTCACTGACCTTATGGGCAAGAGCTACAGCGGCTCACCATCCCTCTTAGAGGCACGGTCACCCATAAAGCAGTCCAATCCCAGACTNATGCAAACACAGGCACCAGATGTCAGAGTCCAAAAAAGTCCAGCATAGAGCAGAGGCAGGCATCAGCAGGCACCAGCAGGCACAAGCCGGCATCCGCAGGCATCAGCAAGCAGTGGCAGACATCCACAGGCACCAGCTCAGCATCCACCCAGTCAGCTCCAGCTCAGCTCAGTATCTGCTGCTCTGTGATCCTACAGCACAGCCCTTATACCCATCATCCCTTGGGCTACTCATGTGCTTCTTGTTGTAGGAATCACCACACCTGCATTCAATGCTGGCCTTGCCTCCTCCCAGGGACACAGCCGCAAGCCATCGAGGCCAAGGCTGCCTGCAGGCCCACTCTTGTAACCCCACACACCTATATTTTTGTTGTTTCAGATTTGAATAAGTTTGAATTACAGCTCAATTAAATCTCTTTAAAAGCAGAAAAATGAAGGAACAGCTGAGTGAACTCGTGGGTTTCTGTTTAGATCTGAGAAATGGCTTCATTCATCTGGAAAAATTCATGACACCTTGAGAAATATTTTTTACTTCCTATTGTTAGTAAGGTTATTAAATCTCTAAAACAGTTTCTTCAAAGTGGCATATAGCCCTAGTAATTATGGTGTTGAGTTGTGATGCTAGAATATACAAAGGATGTTTTTGCAAATGGTGTTCATATTTATTCCTTTAAAATATTTAATTTGTTAACTATCAGCTATGATCTATGAATATCTCTAGTTTTAAAACTGTCAAGCAGAAATAAAATAATGTTTCCAACCTGGAAAAGTTAAATTATGCAGTTGTCACTTGCACTGTGAAGCAGCTTTTCTGCTTTCCCAGCATGATTTATAGTTTTAATGTTTGATTTTCTTTTCTGTCAGACAAAAACTGTTCCACGGATATTGATGAATGTTCCTCCAAGCCCTGCAAAAATGGAGGCCATTGCCACAATTTGATTGGTGAATTTCACTGTAGCTGTTTGCCAGGTAAGAAGTCACATGATATTTAGCTGAGAAGTGTTCTGTGGTATTCAAGAAATAGAGTTTTTCATAAGCACACGACTGAGTAGTAATTTATTTTGCTTGAAAAGAGAGAAAGATGAGCAGGTATTCTTTAAGCATATGCTACAATTGTTATGCAGGTGGTGTCAGCAGAATTTGGTTACAGAATATAAGTTTTATACCCAAAGCCCTGTCTTCCAAACTGATGAACAGAGAGCCTTAGAAATCAACCAGCTCTGCCAGTTAGCATGATTTTGTTTCCATCTTTTCTACTCGCAAAAGTTATTTTTAAAATTTCTGAAAGAAAATGAGGACAAACTATATAGTAGTTGTCATAAGGGTTACTGTGGTGGGTTGACCCTGGCTGGAGCTGGGTGCAGTCAGTTAATCACACATCATTTCTGTTTCTCCTTCTTCCTCAGGAGTAGGACTCCTCACACTCTTCCCCTGCTCCAGTGTGGGGTGCCTCCCAAGGGGAGTCCTCCAAGAACTTCTCTAGTACAAGTTCCTTCCCACAGGCTGCAGTTCTTTGTAAACTGCTCCAGCATGGGTCCCTTCCACTGAGTGCAGTCCTTCAGGAACAGCTCACCCCACTGCGGGTCCCCCACAGAGTCACAACTCCTGACAGGAAACCTGCTCCAGTATGGGCTTCTCTCTCCACAAGGCCACAAGTGCTGCCACAAGCTTTTTGTAGTTCAGGCTCCCCACAGGAAGGGTCACAGCCTCCTTTGGACATCCACCTGTTTTGTCATGAGGTCCTCCATGGGCTACAGGTGGATCTCAGATCCACCATGGTCCTCAACGGGCTGCAGGGACACAGCTGCCTCACCGTGGACTGCGCCACGGGCTACAGGGGAATCTAGCTCTGGTGCCTGCAGCACCTCCTGCCTCTCCTTCTGTACTGATTTTGGTGTCTACAGAGCTGTTTCTCTTGCTATCCTCACACTTTTTTCTGGCTGCAGTTGCCCAGTTCGGGTTTTTTTTCCCTCAACTGTGTTACCCCAGAAGTGTTACTACAGTCACTGATGGGCTCAGCCTCGACCAGCAGCTGGTCATCCTGGAGCTGGATGGCACTGGCTCCATCAGACATGGGGGAAGTTTCTGCAGCTTCTCAGAAGAGCCACCCCCATACCTGACACCCATTGAAACATTGCCATGCAAACCCAGTTCAGTTGCTTGCAGTAATGAGAGAAGCCAGCAAAATCTGAATTTGTCAATAAGAGTAGATCAACTTTTCTATCTTTATGTGGCATACATAATTTTATCCACAGAATCACAGAATCTATTGGGTTGGAAAAGCCCTCTAAGATCATAGAGTCCAACAAATAAACAGTATCTTACTGAGATACGAACTTATATGCTTCAGTGTGGCTTTTCAGTGTGGATTGGTGCTATGGGCCAGCATTTACACATTGGTATGTAGTATCTTTTAATATAACCGGCTAAATAAAATAAGTGACGCTTGCATAATATGACTATTTTTTATTTTATCCCCTACTTTCTTTATTGTGGGCCAGCTGGTTGTCAGCCAACCAGAAAGTAGTGAGCAAAGCATGAAGTGATAGTACTCTCACTTGCAGTTTTTTAATACTCTTAAGTCAGTTATATTGCATTAAATCTTGTTCTACAATGTCAAGTTAGCAATGTAAGGATAACATGATCAAGCTTGTATTTAGACAGAAATATTTACTTAAAGTGGATAGGAAAAAGTAGTGGTTTAAAATTTTTATGTCCCTATGAGAGCTATATATGTTTTAAAATTGTCTACAAGCTATTTCAAGTCTAATGTACAAAGAGCTTGGAAGTTATTGATGTGTGGAATACAGAAACTCACAGCCAGCACTGCCACTAAGTAATAGTATATGGGCATGAATATAATTTGAATATATGTATACATATTTATCGATATTATTATATATAGAAGTATGTGTGTGTGTGTATTATACACGTGCATGCATATACATCTGCATACTACTTTTTTTAGACATGAGAGTCTTACAATAGACTTTCAAGATGCAGAATATTGAAGAATGTTGTAGTAGTAGTAGTAGTAGTAGTAGTAGTAGTAGTAGTATTACTATTTTGGCTAATTTTTTAAGGCTGAATTCTTATATGTTGATGTAATAAGTTAGTTTTACTTTTTCGGTTGCAAAGACCGTGACTATATTTCATTACTCTTTCCATTGTCAATAAACCAAGTGCGCATCTCATTTTGTCAGCTTTGTGAAATCACAAACACAACAATAAGTAGGAAAACATCTTCCTGTTATACTTCAAAAGTGAGATCATATGCATGAAATTAATACTGAAATGCTGTAAGGAGTACACATACGAAATCTCAGACTGTTAACATTTTCTATTACTATTTTGAACACTTGTTAGATACAGTCTTTGTGAAGAATTTACCCATCTGCAAAATGCAGGATGAAAATCAATGGTTTAAACAGTATTTAGGAATTGCAGAAAGGCAATAGAGCACCTGAAGGACAGCACAAAGGAATTTCAGCCAATAAATCATCTTCATCAGGAACCCAATTTAAATGGCTCTCTGTAAATGCATGCAGCACGGGGAATACATGAAAGGAGTTGGAGATGTGTGCGTGCCTGCATGGCTATGATATTATTGGCATCACAGAGACACAGTGGAAAGACTCCTATGACTGGAGTGTTAGAATGGAAGGATACAGCCATTTTAGGAAGGACAGGCAAGGCAAATGAGGAGGCAGTGTTTGCACTCTGTGTCAATGTCCAGCTGGAGTGGGTGGAGCTGTGCCTGGGGATGGATGAAGAGTCAGCCAAGAGTTTATGGGTCAGGATTAAAGAAAGGGCAGGGACAGGTGACATTACAGTGAGAGCCTGGCTGTTCCATCAGGGAGTCCAAGTGGTTGAGGCCCTCTATAAATAGATGGGAGCAGCCTCACATTTACAAACCCTAGTCCTCATGGAAGACTTCAACCATTCTGCATAGCCAGATTTTGGTATCTGGGGGACTACAGGGGTAAATTCTTTGAGAAGCTTCCAAAACCTTCCTCCATGTCCAAGAAAGCCAATGCCAGCCAGCTCCAAAATGGATGTGCTGCTGGCCAAGGCTGGGCCAATCAGAAATAGTGGCAATGCCTCTGTGATAACACATTTAAGAAGAGAAAAAGACCAAAAGTTGTTGCTCAGATGTAATTGCGGACAGAAAAAAGCAGGATGAGAATATGTGACAGGAACAGCTCTGCAGACACTAAGGTCAGTGCAGAAGGAGGAGCAGGAGGTGCTCCAGGTGCCAGAGCTGGGATTCCCCTGCAGCCCATGGTGCAGCCCATGATGAGGCAGCTGTGCCCCTGCAGCCCATGGAGATCCACGGGGATGCAGAGATCCACCTGCAGCCCATGGAAGAGACCCATGCCAGAGAAGGTGGATACCTGATAGGAGGCTGCAAACACGTGGGAGGCCCCTGCTGGAACAGGCTCCTGGCAGGGACCCGCAGACCCCTGAAGAGAGTAGCCCATGCTGGAGCAGGCTTCCTGGCAGGATTTATCACCATGTGGGGTCCCATGGTGGAACAGGCTGTGCCTAAAGAACGTGTGTTGAAGTAGTTTGTGGAACACTGTTTCCCATGGGATGGAATCATGCTGGAGAAGTTTGTGGAGAAATGTCTCCTATGGGAAGGACCCCACATTGGAGCAGGGGAAGGATTCCTCACCCTAAGCAGTGATGAACTGACTATAACCCCTATTCTCTGTCTCCCTGCTCTGCTGGGGTAGGAGGTAGAGCTGGGAAGGAGGGAGGGTTGGGGGAAGGTGTTTTTAAGGTCATATTTTATTTCTCATTTTCCTGCTCTGATTGTGTTAGTGATAAATTCAATTAATATCTCTAATTCTAACGTGGCTTGCTGGTCACAGTATTTGGTGAGTGATCTCTCTCTGTTCTGGTCTCAACCCGTGAACCCTTGGTTATATTTTCTCTCCCCCACCCATTTTTTTGGGGGATTGATAGGCTTTGGTGGGTGCCTGGCATCCAGCCAGGGCTGGCCCACTACAATATGCTGAAAGCTGTTATTTCTGTTCAGAGAGACTGCCAGGCTGGAGAAACAGGAATCTCACAGACTTCAACAAACAGTAATGCAAGTCGTTTAACTTTGGAATAGTCCCATGCGCCAGTAGAGCCTAGTGCCCATCTGGCTGAAAAGCAGCTTTGCAAAAAATGACCTGAGAGTCCTGGTGTTCAACCAGGAGAACATGAGCCAGTCATGGGTCCTTGTGGGAAAGCATCCTGGGCTGTGTTTGGAAGAGTGTAGCTAGCAAGTCCAGAGATGGTTATTTTTCTACTTGTGACTTGTGTCATGGGGTGAGTGGAAGCTTCAGACAAACCTCAGAATTCGGCAGCAGCTTAAATTTAAAGAGTAACTCTGGCCCACAAGTTCTAATGATGGCAAATCAGATCTATTTATAAAAATTAATTATTTATTAAACAGACAAGAGATAACAGATCAAAGACCTTAATCAGAATTACTTACTACACAATATAAAACCAAAGAACTACTTGCAGATTACAGCATAACATAAAACAGTGCCCTACATCAAGGGACCTACATTAAAGCTAGCAAAAGAAATAGTATTGATTAGGAGTCAAATGTAACTTACCACTGAAATGATGATAATGTGCACAGATTCCTTCACTTAATCCCTGGGGAGCAACTGTGAAGTGTCCCTGCTCATGGGAGAAACTCCACACAGTCCCAGGAAAATGTACAGGTTTCTGGTTTGTGAAAGTTTGGTGTTGCTTTTATAGTCATAAAGGGACTATATATCAAAAAAAGGGATATATATCAAAAGGTCAGTCAGAAATCTGACTTATCTTCCCGGGTCTCACTTCAGCAGTGAGATGTTCCTTGGCAGCTGGGAGATGCCAGACCAGCGTTAACCCCATAGTGCCAAAATAACTCACTACAAGACACCTTGTCCTGCTTGAGTTATTTGACTGGTTAACAAACAACAGATAAATTCTTCTGGGGGGTGAGATGCCCTACTACAGACCTGTGAAACTGCATCTGAAGTACTGTATCTAAGTTTTGCATTCTCTGCTAAAAGAAGGACATTGCCTTGCTGTGGCAAGTCTAGCAAAGTGCCATGAAAATGGAGACACTGAAGTAATTGGACCTGTTCATCCTGAAGAAAAGGCTAAGAGATTTTATTGGGGTTTACTACTACGTCCTGGCAGGATACAGGGAAGACAGGACAAGGATTTTCTTAGAGGTCGAAATTCTGTCAGGGCAAGAGTCAATGGGCACAAGTCAGAATAAAGGAAAATTCAACATTAGGGTGAAAAAAACCCCAAAACCAGTTGCACTCTGAAGGTGGTTAACTATTGGAACATATTTTCTGGAAAGCTTGTGGTATCCCCATCCATGGAATCATATTCAAATATTGTCAGGACAGTTCCCTTAGCTACCTGATGTAGCTGGTGTTACTATGAGTGAGTATTAGACTAGATGGGCTCAAGACATCATTTCCAACTTAAGTTGTCCTGTGATTCTATTACTAAATAAGAAATATTTGCCCAATTTTAGTGTATAAATGTAACACTTTAAAGTGAATTTGAATTGAACTACCTGTACCTACACAAAGTCTTTAAGACTATAAGCATTTTGACCAGATCTAAAAAAGTTCTGCATAATCTTAATTACAATGTTACTTTTAATCAAGTTTGTGCCTGAAAAGAATAAAAGTGTTTGTTTATATGCAATGTTTTTCCAAATCCAAATTTTTTTGAATCCTCAAGAATTTTATGAATATTCAAGAATTTATCAACTGTCTTTTTTTATGAGTATTGATTTATTCTTCCACTAGAAAATTGTTACCTATGGATATTGAATTTTAAAAAAGGGGGAAACAAAGTGAAAAAAAAAGGGCTGTAGTTTATCTGTCATCTGGAAACCATGCCTTGAAATGGTCAAGAAGCACAGTTTGAAGAAGAAGTGTGGAACCTCTTTCTAAAATTTATAACGTTTCCACAGGCAATATTTACATGATATTTAAGGAAATTTTAATCTACAAGATGCTGGATTTTTACAATATATTCAGAAAGGCATCAAAAGTGCTCAACGGAATATAGCAAGGTCCTTATGGAAAAGTGAAGACCCTTTAAATTTGTAGAAGATAAGCATGAGGGAAGTTTAGAAACATTAAATAACTTTAAACAGATGACATTACATTTCTCTATTTGTTGCCACAGAATGTGATATAACTAGAGAATTTATTTGGAAGGTTTGGTAAAGGATTAGATAAATTCACAACCAAAAAGTCTGTAAATCAGTGCTAAAGAATCCTTTGACTTCTTTAATACACCTGAGTGCTTGGAGGTTTCAAAGGGAACAGACTGCTGGAAGTTGCTAAACTAATAATGTCTCCCTAAATAGTCTCTCTTTTTCTGCTCTCAGACAGTTCTAGGCTGGGTGCATAATTTTTCTCTTTTATAAAACATTACATCTACTACACAGCTTCTTTCCCATCCCCGTTTGTGCCTCAGTGATGTATTATCCCTGCTACACTTAACTGAATACATAAATATTTCTTTTTTTTTTTTTTTTTTTTGATGGGATTACTGGGTGATTAGCATGATTGCTAAAGGAGACTGATTTTGAAGCAGAAAATCCTATCAGTTGATGGATTCAACCTAAAATCAATTTTTGTTCAACTTAATACACTGAATCAAAGGAGCGGTACTTCTGATTAAGACTAAACATGCACACAGAGAAACTGTAAATCAAATTCTTCCTTTTTGGAAGGTGTTGCTGTTATTAAAGTTTAGTGTACCATGAAATAAGACTGTACTTTCTTTCAAACCTTTCTGGCAACACTTTTTATGAAGTAGATGCTTATACATGAAAGTTTTTACTCCAGGAAGAGACCTTAGAAAAATAGTTGCATGCTGTGACTCAAAAAACAAAGTGAATCATCGAGATTACAGATGGAAAAAGTTTACAAAATCATTCAGTTCTTCACACTGCTGCTGCACAGTGATGCTTAACATAGAATTTGTAGTGATATTTTTTGCTTTGATTTCAAAGTTGCCTGATAAGAAAGTGCAGCATTTTTTTACATGAAGCTGTTGTTCTGCTTGCCAAAAAGACCACCTGATGTGTTGACTAAAATTCCAATTATCGATTTCTCGCTTCAAGTCACAATTCACTTATACAATTTGTAAGTCAGGTTTTTCTTCTACCTAGCGTCCTGACTGGTACTGGGATAGCATTCTTTCTGAACAAGTCCATCTAACCATCTGTAGAAAGGTTGTTCAGCAGACTAACACAGGAGATACTTTGAGTATTTATATAGCAAAAGAGTACAGAACTGCTTGTAGCAGTAGTTAGTGGACTCAATGTTTTCGGGAAATAGAGGTCAATGCATTTGAAAAGTTTTAATACTGAGACTTCTGTAGGCAGTCACATCCATGACACATGTTTTGGCTCTTAATCCAGGGTGAAGGCTGAGTCCATGTAAAGTCAGAGGTGTTGGAGAAGCAGAGGTCATGTGGATGGGTCTCCAGGACCTGCCACTTTTACTGACCCTTGCAGAAGCGGTATCTGGGAACAGTGAGTGACAGGGAACATTATTAGGGGTCCTTACCAAGAGCTTTTCCTTACATTTATACCTCATCCGTACACTAGAAATTTTCTCTGATATTTGTTAAACGTTAAATATTATTTAAGTCATCCCAGTAATTCTTCTGTGCTTTTGAGAATCTTAGTGTATTAAGATATTTTTTTAATAGAGATATTCCTACTCATGTCCAGTCATTTGTTACCACTGAAGGTCTGATTGTTTGCTTCATTTTTTCATTGACCCCTTTATAATATTAGTTAAACTTCAACCGTTTTTTACATTATGTGTAACAGTTTACTCATAAATGACCTGGCAGTAAAAGGAAGCAATTCTAAATTTGGCACAAGTTGAGAGCTCTCTTCTATTAAAAAAAAAAAAAGAATTCCAAAGTATTCTACAGTATTTTCAACATAAGGAAGCAGAAAAAATAATCTTCCAAGGCCATTTTTTTTCACTCTGGAAAAAAGACCCTGATCTTCTCATTATCAGAAAGAGAAAGACTGGAAAATAAACAAGAAAATGAATATTTAATGGGTATTCCCCGCAAAAAAAGAATTGATTAGATCTGTGTACTGGGTCTGGTTAAGATAGAACTAATTCTCTTCACAGGAGTTGTTACAGTGCTGTGTTTTACATTTGTGACCAAAGCTGTGCTGCTAACTCAGGAAAGTTTTGGCTGTTGCTGAGCAGTGCTTGCCCAGCATCATGGCCATCTCTGTTTCTCCTTTTGCCCTGACAGTGAGTAGCCTGGAGTGGACAAAAAGCTGGGAGTGTACAAAGCTGGGATAGCTGACCCCAATGGACCAAAGAGATATTATCTTCCATATGCAATAATATAGTAGCAATAAAAGCCTGGAAAGAGTTTTCTAAAGTAGCTGTTGCTCAGAGACCATATGGCCATTGGGGGGAGGTGAAGAGTGACTGCCTTTGCATTACTTGGTGGGTTTTTTGGGTTATTTTTTGTAACTCACTAATTGGTCCTTATCATGACTCACCAGTTTTCTCAGCTTTTCCTTTGCAATTCTCTATGTAAATCAAATTTCAAGATATACATACCTCTTTCTACTTTCATGTTTTTCACTAGAAAAGCAAGATGACAGTGCAGAGAAGTTTTAAGTTTCCTCACTTGTAATTATCATACTTTTGGATTAAGTTGCCATACATGTTTTAAGTTGTAATTCTAACCTTAATATACATGTTTCGTGCAAACAAAAGTCTTTGAGATTTATGTAAATAAAAATGCTGCTGAAAAAGTGCACAATAGGTCATTCTTCCAGTGGTATGTAATGGCTCAGACATTGCATATTCAAAGTGTGCATTGTGATGTAATACACAACTGTGTATTCTGTAATACACTGGCATCTATACCTTCTATTTGTTCAAAATGTTCCCAGAAGAACAGTAAAACTTTTAAACCTAATCTTTATTAGCTGTTAAAAATTGGACATAAAGGTATTAAGAGCAAATAAAACTCTGCAATTTCTACTTCAGTGAGATTTCATTATATTATTATTGTAGAAATAAACATTTAGCTTATTATCAGAGCTTTTGGACTGAAAGACTGAAATATATAAAATATTGGTAAATTAAGAAGACGTAAAACAAGATACAATGATTAAAAAAATTCTTGAAATAGATATACCTTTTAATTACAGTTTTAACAAATGAAAAGAAGTAAACGAAGAAAGAAGAAAATTCACAGGATGGCACTGAAAACCATTCATTATACATCAACACATACTATGTATATATACTTGCAACCAAATGTAGGAGAAGGAAAAGGTGGGATCCAAAAATATAATATGAAAATAGGAAACCGGAAAGGACGGATGAGAAGAGCAACACACTTTGCAAAGTTCATTAAAAAGTCTCTTACAAGACTCTGCTGTTTAGGCAGGCGGTGATGAAGAAGGAGAAAGTAAACATGGTGAAGAGACCACATGGCAAATTTCTGGCTATTGTAAAAAGATACCTTATAAGGTGTAATAGCTTTATAAAGTTACTTTCTTTTTTATAATTCCTTCCTATTTTTACCAGTATAGTGCTTCGAAATTTACCTGCAATAGAACAAGAAAAAATTGGTGACTTTCTCTCATTTTTTCAAAAAATGTGCTGTCATTTATGAGGCTAAAAATACAGGGGGAAAAAAATGATTAATAGCTCATTTGTAATGTCAATTCCGTCCACCAACCCCAGCAGATGACTTACAAATTTGACATTTTTCTAATAGAAACAACACTATTTATTTCAAAGTGTCTAATAAGACATTGAGTTACTGTTACCAAAAGCAGACACAAAAGAGTGATGTCTTGAGGAATACTGCCATAACCCATTACAAATCCCCCAGGTGAGGAAATATCTCTACGACAGCCTTTAGCTTGAGTCTATTCATTTCTAGAAGTACTGTAATGGCAGTAACAGGATGGAAAGGAATGATTAGTCGATACTAAAGAGCTATTTTAAAGACCTTTTAAAACCATCATAGCTGTATTTCACATCTCACCAAAGTTATATTCTGTTATAAAGGATTTAATTTGCCAATTCTGACTAATTTTTAATTTGCTTCTTCTTATGTTTGATATCTCTATATTTTTTCTTATTTTCTGATATATTATTGGAATATGTTCCTATGCTTAAGTGCCTCTTAGTTATAGAATGAGCCCATTCCCATTTAATAAGAAATTAATAAGATTTACAATGATGTAATCTCTGGCTCCTCTCTATCTTTTTCCATTTTTGACATTAGAAAGGCAAATAGCATTTGTTGTCAGACATCACATTCCAGAAAACTGCTATAGACACCTAAAAGTTTGGTCAATAGTCTTAAAAGTCATATTTTTTTTTGAGAATTTAAAGTGATAATCAAATTATGGCCTTTTCCTGGTGTTAGTATGCTATGTCTACTAAACATAATTTTTATATGTTTGATTTATATGTTTAACAATTGCTTATTCCAAAACTTCTATTTCTGAAAAGTAGGTAACTAATATGTTATTTGTCCACCATATATCTAAATACATTCAAATTTCTAATAGAAGATTAAAAGGTTTTGGAATTATGATCTGCTGTGTTATTTGGCCATCTCTGATTTAAAAAAAATTAATAATAATAATTCAGAAGTGTATTTTTATAGCCAAAACAGAAACAATCTTTATTTTTCTGCCATTTTTTTAGGAATATTAACAGTCTTTATTTTGGATAACATTTATTCTTTTTCCTTGAAATTTCCACTCATTTAATTCTTCATCTATGTTTTTGTTCTGTCTATATGCTTTTCTACCCTTCTCTAAAATAAATTCCTTTTTTGACGACTCACTTTCCAAGTAATCTTCTGGTCCTGCAATGTACTAAAAAATAATTAACATTTTGTCAGTTTTCATTTTCTATGGCTCTACTTGCATTAGTAAGGAGTAAAAATATTGTATAAAATTCTTGACAGGTAAGAGAATTGCCTTACCAGACCATCAGAAAAGTCTGATGCAGCTGCTTTATGTGGTTTAATCACCATTTTTTTTCCCTTTACTTACCTGTTACTAGAAACAATCTTTTTTTCTGCCCGCCCCCAGTTTTTCTAGTAGCATATGGTGTTCTAATCAGATGAGAAATGAAGGATCATATTTGGATCTCATATTATCTTTAAAATTTACAAAAGACAGACTAGGAAATGTATGATGGATGACAGGGAATGTCTATGTACTTTCTCTCTGTCCAACAGATTGCTTATCAGCAAATTCTGAGAAATAGTTCAACCCCAAAAGTTTGCTTGTGTACTACCTGCCAATTTTAATACCATAAATTACATGAACAGCAAGCTAAAGCATGTTTGTTTTTACTTTCATATTTGTCTTCCTAAAATCTACTTAAGAAACATTTACACTCCTGAGGAAATGCGTGCCTGAATTTATGTGGCACTTCAGAAACCATTCTCTTTTTAATAAAGTCATTGAACTTACTTTCTGTAACAAATTAATTCATCTCTAAAATAGGGATATTGAACTGAAGAGCTCTTTATTTAATCCTATATTGTACTACACAATGTGGAGCAGCTCATCCTCTTATCTCCTTATTCTTGACACATGGAATCTGAAAGCATGCAATACCTGCAAGATAGCAACATTGCCCTGCTGCGTGTGCTGATTTTACTGGGAGCTTCATATATCACTGACCTTTTTTTTAGAGATAATAAGCTGAAAATCTGTGCAATTCAGAAGTTAGGTAATTCATATTAATTATTGCTATTGTTGTTTATGGTTTTGTCATTGTTTTTGTTTGTTGGGGTTTTTTCCCTACTGATCTGCTAACAGTAATGCTTTTACACCAATTCTAACTGGGGTAAACAATTTCAATTAAGCAATTTCTTACTCTCATTTTTCATTATCCATAATGGAATTTATAAGTGCCACAGGATTTGCATATAAATTACAGGAATATGTGATATAGGAAACGGTAATAAATTACCTATTCCTAATAAAAATCAAGTTATGTTATATGATACATATCACTTTCTCAGCAGATGTTGACATCATCCCAAAAGAAGCAGCAAACACTGATGTCTTCATACTCCTCAGGGGAAAATAAAAATGGATAATAGATATTATTTCATAAGGGCTTTTTTTTTTATTCTACTATTGGACTAATTTATTCTGCAGTTATAAAACAGTAATAGGTGCTGTTTTAATGCATCATGCCACAAAATTATAAGATAGCCTGACACATTTCAAGCCAGCAAGCACAGTCAGAATAAAAACTTATTCTGTGTCTTCTTAGTGTAAATAATAGAGATCCTGAAGCTGCCTGCTGTGGTACAGTAATCAAACTTCTGTTGTAATAGCTGTAAGTCTTCTAGTGTATTTCTGTAAGATGTATAGAGTATGTCTCTGTTTTTCCTTAATCCTTTTTCTCTAGTTCTAATCTGTCTTTTAGCAGAACTGACAAAAATATTCTTGCAGTATTGGAAGATGTATCTAGCCATTGTGGCTGTTTGCCTTGGTTTAAGGGGCTTTTTTTCAAAGATAAACACTGTAGAGCAATAGTTCTCCTACATCTTCTCATTAAATTTTATGGCTTAAGGTCCACCTTGACCAAAGCAATAGAAATGGTCATTGAAGTCAAGTAGCTAAAAGAGATATGGTGCACTCATTAGCCCTCACAAGCAGAAAGAAATTCTAGACAGGGGGAGAATGAACAGAAAAAAGTTACAGAAAGGTCAGATTCATTCCTTTTAAAAGAACTTTGTAGATCAGAACTTCTGTTCTGCTGTTTTGCTCTATATTCGAGAAGTGAAGAACCCTTAAAAAGCAAAAGGATGAACAGACTAAGTGACTTCAGCCACTCCTCATATGGCTTCCCCTCAAGGCCCTTCACCATTTTGTTGCCCTCCTTTGGACACTTTTTAATCTTAGTCTTGCATTGTGTCCCCCAAAACTGCCCCCAGCACTCGAGGTGAGGCCGCCCCAGTGCAGAGCAGAGGGGACAATCCCTCCCTTGCCCGGCTGGCGATGCTGTGCCTGATGCCCCCCAGGACAGGGTTGGCTCTCCTGGCTGCCAGGGCACGGTTCCCTCACGTTCAACTTTCTGTCAACCAGAACCCAAAGTCCCTTTCCACAGTGCTGCTTTCCAGCATCTAATTCCCCAGGCTGTACATTCATCCAGGCTTTCTCTGAGCCAAGTGCAGAATCCGGCACTTTCTCTGGCTGAACTTCATGTGGTCAGTGATTGCCCAGTCCTCTAATTTGTCTAAGTCTCTCTGCAGGGTCTCTCTGGCTTTGAGGGAGTCAGCAATTCCTCCTGGTTTAGTATTATTGGCAAACTTACTTAGTATTCCTTTAAGTCCTGTGTCCAAGT
>VWZT01000744.1:37915-71616 GCA_013397055.1 Pachycephala philippinensis
ATTCACTATAACACTGTGCAACCAACCCATGAGCCAGTTGCTCACCCATCACATGATGTGTTTATCCAGCTGTGTGCTGGACATTCCGTCCAGAAGGATCCTGTGAGAAACAGAATCGAAAGCTTTACTGAAGTCCAGAAAGATTACATCAACTGGCTTCTCTTGATGAACAGTGGGTTACCTTGTCATAAAAGGAAATCATGTTTGATAAGCAGAACTTTCCCCTCATGAAGCCGTGACTGATACTATGTTGTTTTTCGGGTGTTTTTCTATAACTTCCAGAATAATCTTCAAGATTTTATGAGTCACAGAAGAACCTAGAATGCTCAAATGAAAAGGCATACTGTAAAATCTGTTTGTTTGGCTACAACTTCAGCTGTGGTATTTAGAAAGCATTCTAGAGCAATTTCAGAGTTGTAGGCTTGTGGTTAGGCCAAATAACAGAAAGGTAGATAAGAGCAGAAGTGAAGCATAGAACTTTCAGGTCTAACTTGAATTCTTGAAAAAATACTATAGAAAATGTGAACTGTTTATAAGCATCTGAAACCAACAAAAATATGACCGTCACTAGGTAACATCAATTTCTCAAAAGCAAAATGTGTGAAGCCATTGCAATTTCTGTTGTGAGGTGGTAATAAACTTTTGGGATAAAGAAGAACGTTCTATATATCTTGAGTGCATCATCATTTTTATAAGGAAACCAAAGGAACACTGTCTCAGTGAAACTACCATTGAACGACATGTAACTCACTGGAAAAAAGTACTAAAAGCTGATAGTGACTCAGTGTGGAAAAGAACATCAATGGAAGTATTTTGAGTCCACTAATGTTCTTCATCAATGTTCCTTATCAATGACCTGGATGATTGAATTAGTAATATTGTGGCTGAGTGTGCAGATAGCACCAATCTGGGAGACAGACAGGCAAAAACTCTAGCAGTATTCTGGAAAAGAAAGGAGGTTCAGCCAAGCAAAGATGAAACCTCTTTGGCAGTCATAAACAAATTCATAGAAAATTGGAAGAAACTAGGCAGCAATTTGCAAAAACTGGTCCAGAGATTTCAGGCTGAATAGGATTGAGCCATGTACCGGTGTTGTGGACAAAGAAATCTCCACCCTGATATATTTGTCCAAGAGTTCTCCTTGTGCAAGAAGTAATGTAGTTCCCTGCCATAT
Organism: Pachycephala philippinensis; assembly: GCA_013397055.1. NCBI lineage: Eukaryota > Metazoa > Chordata > Aves > Passeriformes > Pachycephala > Pachycephala philippinensis. The sequence continues at coordinate 39,090 of VWZT01000744.1, forward strand.
GCCAGAGTGTACCAGCAGGCTCCTGCCAATCTGACCTTGCCTTGCTGACTTTGACTTCCACGCTTCTTAGCAGACCTACTTTGTCACTGCAGGTTGTCTGGTCATCGCTGTGCTGTGCTGGAGCTGGTTATCAGCAATGGACCTGCTCAGCTTTTCTCATTTGGGTGCTATGGGACTGTATTGCTTGTCAGTGAGTTGTGCTCTGCATACTTTGCTGTCATATGATGGATATGAATAACAAAATTTGATTAAATTTATTAAATTAAAGCTGTCTGAACACAGTACTTTAAAATATGGTGTGAAGACATATACTCTGCATACAAAGTCAGCACAGGATGTGACTGGAATATGTGTTGGTAACCATTACCTATCTCACAAAGAATTATTTATTGTTCCAAAAGGTTTGTGCCTCTATATGGAGCTGTAGATATGCAGATTTCGATCATGACATATCAAAAAAAAAAAAAAAGTTATTATCCATAATGCTAGAGTTCATTGGTGAATAAAGATTATTATCAGAAAAGCACTGGTGTTCAGTAAGTAGTGACCAAACTGTTCAAGAACGGCTTGTCTCTCACCTCTAAAGAACTCAATCTGACAGTTTGTAAATTTTTAAATATGTCAGATAACTTATATTTGGGTACACAGTGATTCCATGATGGACTGCATTCATGTAATGGAAATAACAATGCCCTTTAACTCTCCTATGTTGGAGCATAACTGAAGCATGGGTAGCTAAAAATTAATCTCCAGGGTTGAGCAGACCCTGCAAATATATCAGTGAAGGGAAATTAATGTGCCTGTGCCAAGAATTTCTGCTTTAGCACAGAGGTGACTAGGACAAAGTGGCTAACAGTAATTGCTTAGTAAAAGCCCAGAAGAGGGCCAGAAAGGGGTGTGGATTCAGGCTCACACAGGATATGCTTCTGGCTCTGTAAGCTCTGCCTGTGAGGTCTGTCCCCTGGGAGCTGTCGGAATCAGAATTGATTTTAGAGTAAATCCATTGGTAGCTTATATGAAATCACCTTTTGTTGCCTGTGTCAGGGACATTTGCTTGCCATCCCTGTCATTTTAGTTTTTACAGTAAACAACCTAATATGGCTGAGGCAGAACTTCTGGGATATCAAGAATATTTGAAAATGTACATGTATTTGTTGATACTAAATTGAGTTAGTGGTAAGCAGAAGGTGGACTGACTGCTCTTTTAAGTTCCTCTCCAAGCTGAATTAAGCTTAAATGATGCACAGAAGTTTTTGCTGAAAAAATACTTTTTCAGTCTTCTGATCAGAAAATCATAGCACAAAATTCAAACCAACTTGTAATGATTACTTTTCAGCTTCCAGTAGAGCTTTTTGAGGAAAATCCAATGAAACATTTTTTATCAGAAAATGCTGACATGGTGGGATAAAAACAGACTTTTGGCCTAGAAGATTTATTTTTTTCACTTATTACTTAGTTGAAAAAACTTTGCAAAATATCTAAACTCTTGAAATACTTCAAACCTGAAGAACAGAAAATTGAATTGAAAATCTTGAAATTCTTTTGCCTTAGAGTAGGTATGCATTTATTTATTTATTTATTTATTTATTGCACAACTGAGTATGTAGGAAAAAAGCTGAGGTACAAACACCCTAAGTACTCATGAAAGTACATCCTTAAAACTTGTTAACTTTCTTTCAGACTATGTATGCATAAACACAACTTTTGACTTGTCCCCAAGCTCAGCTGAGAAATAAAACAGCTGATTTTTTTGCAAGAACAGAACAATCTGATTTTTTCAAATTGCTGCTGTTGTTAGATGAGAAAGTCTGCTTATGAAAATAAGAAGTCTTCAGAGAACACAAAGACTTCCTTAAAGTTGAATTGGCATGATTTCTCAGTTCCTTAGCTTTTGGAACAGGATGTTCTAAAACTTTTAGAGGGCAAGTGTTATTCTAATCTAATTGCTGAAGTTTGAATTGTCTTTACCGAGAATTAATGGGTTTTGTTCTCTGAGTTGCAGAAACCGTACACGTAAGAAGGATACAACAGAGAAAATTGCAACTTCTGCTGTGTCTCCTATATTTGTGACTGGTTACTTCAATACAACTATCACATCTATTTATTAGAGGAGATGGTCAGAATAAAACACTTTCCTCTTGTATTGTCTGGGGCAAGAGCATTATTTTTTTTCCCTGTCTTTCATGTTGTGGTGGGCTGACCCTGGCTGGATGCCAGGTACCTGTCAAAGGCACTTTATACCTCTCCTTGGCAACTATACAGGGCAGGTGAAAATATAAGGTAAGGCTTACGAGTTCAGATAAGGACTGGGAGAGATCACTCACACTACTGTCACAGGCAAAACAGACCTGACTTGGAAAAACTAACTGAATTTACTACTAATCCAACCCAGAGCAGCAAAATGAGAAGTAAAACAAAATCTAAAAAACATCTTCCTCCCACCCCTCCCTCCTTCCCGTGCTCTACCTGCTACCCCCAGTGGTGCAGGAAGACAGGAATGGGGGTTATGGTCAGTTCACCCCAGGCTGTTTCTGCTGCTTCTCAGGGAGATGAGTCCTTCCCCTGCTCCAATGTGGGGTCCCTCCCATGGGAGACAGTACTCTGTGAACTCCAGCGTGAGTCCTTTCTACGGGCTGCAGTTCTTCATTAACTGCTCAAACTTGGGTTCCTTTCCATGGAATGCAGTCCTTCAGGGACAGCCTGCTCCAGTGTGATTTTCCCCACTGGGTCACGAGTCCTACCAGGAAACCTGCTCCAGAGTGGGCTCTTCTGTCCACGGGTCTGCAACTCCTTGCCAGCAGCCTGCTCCAGCGTGGGTTTCCCATGAGTTCACAGCTTCCTATCAGGCATCCACCTTGTTCCAGCATGGAGGAGACCCATGGGCTGCAGGGGCACAGCTGTCTCACCATGGGCTGCACCACGGGCTGCAGGGGAATCTCAGCTCTGGTGCCTGGAGCACCACCTCCTCCTTCTGCACTGATCTCAGAGTCTGTGAGCTGTTCCTCTCACATGTTCTCACCTCGCTTTTCCCTGGCCACAATTACATCTACGCAATCACTTTTTCCTCCTTAAATATTATCACAGAAGGTTTACTGCCATTGCTGATGGGCTTGGCCTTGGCCAGCAGTGGGCATTGACTCTGCCCGATATGGGGGAAGCTTCTGGCAACCTCTGAGAGAAGCCACCCCTGTAGCCCTTACCCTGCTACCAAAACCTGGCCAAGCAAACCCAATACACATGCAAAGGTGATGATTTTTCCTCCTTATTACTCTTCCTCCATTTTTTTCAACATTGTTATTATTAATTGCATGCTTTTTACAATTTTTACATTTTGTATCATTTTTGCAATAAGTACAATTTTTATATTTGAAATTCCAGAGGACCCAAGCGAAAGTAGAATTTCATTATCATAGGTGTTGAATGACAAAAACAATTGCAAACACTCTATCCAAAAAATCAAATTAATGAAATGGTTTGTGTATAATTATTATTGCATCCAGTACAAATAAGGAGAAACTGGCAATCCATTATTATGTAAGAATTCTAATGACAATGAAAACATTGTCCAGGTTTTTAATGGATTTATTAAATTCTGGCATTTCTTTCTTTCTTTCAGTCTGTTTAAGCTTTTCTCAGACATAATTTTAACAGGAACCATATAACTTTTCCCCCAGAAGCAGAATTTGTTCAATAAGAGTGAATGAATGCACATCGAATCCTGCTGGCTCTGACAATAACCCTTAATGTGAGGTTTCAGTTAATAGTTTCAGATGTACCTGCCATCCAGAATATAAGGAGCCGTGTAGTGAAATTGCCATAAATCACTGTGTGGCTGGACTGTGTCAGAAGGGATCACAATTCAGTGATCTCCCTGGAGAGTTTAAGTGTCACAGTCTGACTAGTAAAAATCACTTTTGTCGTGAGGCATTTGGGCTTGTCAAAAAGAAATGTCTCAAGAATGTAAATGTGGCATTTTGGAAAAAAAAAAATTAAATATTCTGTTGCTAAATTTTCCTTGTCTAAACTTATGAAGTACTTTTTGATATCTGCAACAGAAATATGAATCAAAACTTGCTCATTTCCTTTTGTAGGAAATAGTGTATTCTTAAGTACTGCAACTGAATCTGTTTTGATGAGAAACCTTACACATAACCAGATGTTTAATATTAAAATTGAGCCCTGAAACCACTACCCTTTGCTCTTCAACTTAGTATAGTGACTTCAAGTAGATCAGATTGCTCAAAGCCCAATAATCTATGCTGTAATACTTAGATAATTAATTTGAAACACAGAAATAAAAGGATACATAGTTTAAGACCTTTATTTCAAATCTATAGAGTTATTACGAATAATAATTTTTATTTCATCAAGGAAAAAATGTGTTGCCTTTTCTACATTTGTTATCTGTACTTAGATGACAGTCACATAACCACATGCAACAGCTATACATATATCTGTGCATAGCTGTTACCATCATTGATCAATGTTTCCATTTTATTTCTTTATCATAATTTTTTATATTAGTTTTATGTAGTAATTCATTATGCAGATGTTGAGCTATTTACAAAGGCAAAAATGAGAGACTTAAATTTTTAATGGCAATCAAGAAGGAGGAAAACTTCAGCTGTGCAAGAATGTCGCACAGCTGGTGTTTAAGATGGAATTGAAACATAGCTTAAAGACACCTCTCTGCATCTAGTGATTTAGAAATGAAAATTACTGTATGTGTAGGGCAATTTTAATGTGCATTGCCTTGTATTTATGCCTCAAAGGGCTGTTCAACAAGCCAGAATTTGTAAGGTGCAGAGTGTTCCAGCAATTTACCCTGATGGTCAGAAGTTGCTGTTTACCCTCATGTAACAAGATGTTCAAAAGTTAAAAAATCTTCCAGATCAGGAGCTTTTCAGTTATGCCTTAAGAACATGGTTTACAATTCCTTTAGTTTGAAGACTATGTCCAAGCAGGACTGAGCTTTTGAAATTTTGTAATTATTTATTATACTCAATCTGCATTTAATAAACACTATTAAAACTAGGTTATGTTTAGTTTTTAAAACTATCACAGTATACTGTAGAAATACAGATTTATTTGAACATCTTTGACCAAAGAGTCTTCCTTTTTGTCTAAAAAATTGACTAACACAGTGTCAGATATGGGGCAACTCAATGGCACACTGGAATCCGCCGTGACAGTGCCTATGCTGCTGAAGCATGGCATTACTTTATAAATATTTTTTAAAATTAAATGTGAAGTTCAGATCTTCAGCCAGACTTGGTATCTAAGTTTGTAAGACACCGGAATTAATTATAGTTAACTCACTGAACCAAATCTCTGGTTTAAGTCTTTAGTGGCTTTTCATGCTGCACTTGTTAAATTAAAATAAATTGGTCCAGTCCATTTTGATCTTTTTTGGACTAAAAATATTTAGAAAATTTTTAAGTGCTCAGCTAATAAGAGACCAGAAAACTCTACTTCTTATACTTTAGCTCACGAAGTTTTTATGACCAAACCAAAATGTCTAAAATTTGAAGATTTGCATTTATATTCAGCATTTGGATACTAGCTCCACGTACATGGATTGATTTTTCAACTGCTTTATATCAGTTAGTAAATATATTTATTTGGTTTGAAAAAAAAAAAAACAGTCAAAGAATATTTACTTGCAACTATTTATTGTGTGTGTTCAAAAATAAAAGTACTGTCATCAATGAAAATTATGATTTCCTTGATGCATGGTGTCTTATGAAACTATGTCGTGGCCAGTAAACCTAAAATGTAAAATGCAGGTTAATATTTTATCTTTGAAATTTATTTTTTTAATTTTTTGCATATGCCCCACTCAAGAGGAAAGAGATGCTTGGTTTTCACATTAGATTTCTTATTAACTATAAGTTAACTGGTTCAAAAACTCAATACCAATATGCTGCCAAACCTGTCCTTGTAATACCTGCTTTATAACAGAATGTATTGGACAAATTTTTTTTTTTTTTAGAAACATAGGATGCTTTCTTAGGGTGGTGACAGAACACCATACTAAAAATGTGAAGGCTTTTATCAACAGCGTGCTGACTCATATATCTATCAATAGAAATAGGAATATTTCCATAAAACCACTCAAAGAATTTGACATTCTATCGAATCTTTTTGAAGACCCATTGTATTTTGAATGGTTTTTATTATAATTGCAAGTACATCTTTATCACTGACTTTATCATTTATTGCTCCATTTAGAGTTGCTTTGTATATGAAACTGAAACTTTCAAGAAAACTGGAATATTTTAGTCTATCTTAAATAAGATTTTAAACCTTAAGAAAAGTGCATGTTAAATTGGTCTGTCACTTGTCTGTTTTCTCAGACTAAATGTAATAAATTTCTTAAGTCTTCTGTTTCTCTATTTTTCATCAGGTTTTACTGGTGAGTTATGCGAAGCAGAGGTTGCTGCCTGCCTATCACAACCATGCGGAGCCTCCAGCATCTGTAAAGACATAGTGGGTGGCTATCTTTGTTTCTGTGCACCTGGCTTTATAGGTGAGTTCATAGAAATGTTATTTAACATGTTTCAGTCAGTCCTAAACCAGAGAAAAGAAGTTTGTTCAAAAGTAGCAATAGATAATTTAGCAGTGTTCCTCTGATTCAGGCAGAAACAACTTTTGCTTCCTGGCACACAAAAGTACTTGGCTGAGTAAGAGTATTCAGCTGTAAAAAATACTGACTACAAGGGACTATTTCCACTCCAATTACGATTTATACTATTTTAGACACGGTGTCTGTCTTACACTGATGTGATTTGAACTCCCAGTCATATGCAAGTTGGCCTTAATTTATCTCTTTTGTGCTCTCTGTAATAAGAAGGCTGCAGTAACAAGGGCCTCAACTGCCAAACAAACATCCGAGATCCTGGGCAGGTTTAACTACTCATGTTTGCATCTACCCTTCAGGCCATTGTAATTAGAATGACTAGTTTAAAATTTGTTTGGCTATGTCAGCATACTGACATGGTGTTTTCAGACTACAGTGTAAAAAAAAAAATCTTTCTAGATACATATACAGGTATTTTTGATCAACTATACAATGAAATAATCATAGGCAGTAGGAATTCCCTGAGTGGCAAATCAGCTCTGCTACCCAGATCCATCCTGTCTAACTCCAGGGACTTTGACAGGGGTCCTAAAGCAGGAATAAGAATACACTAAAATCTCCCACAATAGTTAATGATGACAATCAGAGGAATTGAGATCTTGAGAAGATTGCATACGTCATAACTTGCTGTCCTACATCCTTACATAAGCATCCATTTAGATGAAATAATCTGTAATTTAATAGCTGTAGTATTTTTGTCTTTAAGGCAATGAAATGCTATATCCTGTTTCTATGGTTGGTTTATTTTAGTAATATTATAAAAACATAAATTAAAATTGCATGATATTACTTGTGATAATCCTTGGTGAGATTTTTTTTATTGAAGTGTTTGTTTAAATTCTTATATTCATATCTACATAACAGTAGATTAGTATTTTTATACTCTTTATGTGGTCAATTAAAACCCTCAAAATCCCTCGGAAGCAATCAGGAGCTTTATCAATCTTTAAGAATTAGCAATAATGAATTTGATGCCAGAAAAAAAATATTAGATACATCATTCACAACTAGAAATCAGCATCAATATTTTTTCCTCTGCATATTTACAAATACATGTCAATATCTAACTTTCTGATAATTAATTTTTAAAAAATATGAAAATATTTTTCCATAATGAAAACATTTCCCAATATTTCCCATAGAGATCTTTAAAACAAACCCATAAATTAATAAATTAATGAAAAAATAATATTATCGAGAAAGATTGTGTTATTTTAATTTTTTTTCTAAATGTATATGTAGACATATATGCACTTTTTCTAAGTATATGTACACTTTTGTGATGTTTTAGGAAAACCCAAGACTTTATTGCCCTTAAAAGATAAAAATATGCAAGTTTTTGAGTACATCTGTAAAGGAATCTATAAAATCTTTGTTGAACATTGTATTCTTCTTTTTCCTTTAATCGCCAAGAAATGAATTCCCCAAAGACAATTTATGGCTCATTGGCAAGAGCTCCCTGTACCTAAGCTCACTTATCTCATTTTGTTGTTGCTGCCTGCACTGATGGTTCACCAGTGGCGTGTTCCTAATGAAATGAATCCTCTGCTTTCCAGGTCATAACTGTGAGATTGAAGTGGATGAGTGTCTTAGTGACCCTTGTCACAATGGAGCTACTTGTGTTGATCACCTGAATGCCTTCAGTTGCATCTGTCAGGAGGGATTTGAAGGTATAAAAAAAACCACAGAACGATAACTTTGTAAACCTACTCAGAGTTTTACACCATTTTTTTTTAACATATCAGATGAGATGCATGAATTCATATGGGGGTGTCATCTGAAGTCATAAACATGTCAATTAGAAAAAGTTTATCTTGACTAAATTACCTATTCTGTTTTCATGGCAGCATGGAACTAGGTGTTTTCTGCTAACTGGTGTCTTGGCTGTTGAAAATGGATCTGTGGGGTTCAATGAAATTCTGAAAATAAGAGATGCCCTTTTCTGCAAGCTTCTTAAATATTTGGAAGCTTTAATATCCTCGAGTTGAGGAAAAAACCCAACTGTATGGTAAAGGTTTTGTTCTTGGCATATTTGGAATATTTATATGAAAAATTTAATTGCTTTGATAAGTGGATGCGTTAATAACTTCATCTATGTTTTCAGCTTAGATCAGGAATTCTAAGTGTATCCATTTTCTTTTTAAAGCACCATTTTTTAAACATCATGGATATTTAATCATTAAAATACAAATCAATCCATAATTCAAATGTCCCAGTGCAAAATATTACATTTCTACCACTCATATATTCAGAACAATTATCACTTGCATTTTTTTTTCTTTAAATGCTTTTAACTTCCCAAATCATGCAATTGATGTAATTTTTCATTTATTCTTCAAGTGATAAAAAATTAGGTTCACTGAAAAATATTAACAATAAAATATTTTTATACTTTGAGTAGTTATGTGGGGTTTTTATAGTCTAGACTGGAATAAATTTTCTTGTCTATAACAGATTTCTTTTTCACAGTTTTTTGAGAGTACATCTTTTGCCTTATCACAAACACAAGAAATATTTCCTCTCACGCCACTGCAGTGCAGTCTATTATACTTAATGTCATTTGGTTTCTGTTCTTCTATATTTCTATAATAGGAAAATTGTCTCCTTTAAGCCTTAGTAAACTATATGATGGCTGTACTTTTAATGTTTTTGAAAAATTACTGAACAACATAAACATTAAGAAGATGAACATCTGTCACAGACACACATGTTTGAATATAAAAAGGGTGTCAAATAGATTCTGATATGTGAGTTATATTCAGTTAAAATAAATGTTGGTCATTATCTAAATGTGCCATAGAATAACTTCTTTCCCCTTTCCCTGATTCTATATTCATAGGTACAACTTGTGAAGCAAATATAAATGAATGTCACTCCTCTCCGTGTCTTCATAATGCATCATGTGCAGACCTTATTGGTGGATATAAATGCATCTGTCTACCTGGTTTTACTGGTGAGTTGTTTTCACAGCAAACCTTGTTTTCCACAGCCAGATAGTCCACAAGGCATCCATTAAGACATTATTGACTAATTTGCTTTTGTTTTATTCTCATTTCTCTTTATCTGCCCTGGTCTAATGTTTAATTTGCATTCCAACAAACTGGAACACTGACTGCATCTGTAAACTACATGGCACAAGATAAATTAGTCTGCATAAAAAGGGCCTTCAAAGCTTACACACACAAGGAAGACTAGTTACCATTTAGCAACTCAGAAATAAGTTGGTATGTATTTGTGCTGATAAGAACTAAATGGATGCTGATATTACTAATGGGCTGTTTATTTGGCTGATGTATGTTAGCTTATCTTTACAAGTTGCTTGAGATTTTTGTGGTGCAAATGAATTAGAAATTGGCACCTGATTTTTTTAGTAAGTGTTCAAATCTTTCATCTTTTCAAAGGTGCAAGATGTGAAACAGATATAGATGAGTGTGCTTCATTTCCCTGCAAGAATGGAGCCACCTGCATTGACCAACCTGGTAATTATTTCTGCCAATGTGTGGCTCCGTTTAAAGGTAATGAACACCAAGGGAGAGGGGAAAGCAAACATAATTAACTTTAGAAGGCATTTCTGTCGATTGTCTAAATGCATTTCGCTCTTCCCACAGCATTAATAGTCCTTCACTTTCTCAAGCAAAGCTTTCAAAGTGACCAGCCATATATGCCTTAGGCTGCAAGTAAGGTAAAGGGAACATTGTTTATGCATCTGCTAGGTGTGTTTCTTTATTAAACAAAATTGATACTTTTAAATCAGTTTGTTAACAGAATAAAATTGCTTACAAAATAAGAGGTATATACCCATTAAGCTGCCATCACAAAGATTGGTTGATTTTCTACACAGTTTTCTCTCTAGTTTTATTGGTCATGGCATTCTTTAAATTATTTTATCATTTTTAAAAAACAATTTATAGCTATCTTGGAATCCAGAAACTGTGTGTGATTATTTCTCTTGATGCTTTTAAAGGAAGTACATTTAAATTTCAGGGGTTATTGTGACCTTTTTCATAGAAATTTTGGGGTTAAATTTTAAACATTTACTGCTAAAATAATTTAAAGTAACAAATAGTGTGGTGTTCTTGAGCAAACCTAGTTCAAGTGATTGTCTCAATTAAAAGCACCTATTGATTTATAAATTAAATATAAACACATTTTTCCTCCAGCAGTTCAATATAATGATACTTACTTAGGATTCCAGAACAATCATTAAAAGGCAATTTTCCTGGTATGTTGAGACAGCAGGACTTTTCCCCTTTAGGGAAGATGGTTGAATAAAATTCATTATTCATGAGCTCATGAACAAACACTCATGTTTGTTCTTATTATTTTAATTAATGGTCAAAATTCAGTTTGTCATTTTTATTAGTTTTAATTTATGTTCTACTGCATAAAATCCAGTACAATAACAAGTAAATGACTACTGCAGTATCAGAATTGCCTCTGTGCAGGAAAATGTAAAATAATTTTCAGTACATGGTTAGAGCTACTAGTCTCTTGAGTACATCTTACAAAAGGAGCCAGGTTTACAGAAGACTTTGGTATTCATTTAGATATTTATGTAAGTAATTAAAAATTCAGAAAGTCAACCTTTCTGACGTCATCCTTCAAGAGACTAGCAGCATCTCATATGCTCAGTGAAAGGTAAGCCCTGCTAGCAAGACTCATAAAATGTAACTGAGATCCTCTGAGAACGTTATAGGAGGAAGTCGTCAGCGGCCTGCTGTGCCGCTTAGATACTCACAAGTCTGTCGGGCCAGATGGGATCCTCCTGAGGGTACTGAGGAACTGCCAGAAGAGCTCACCAAGACACTGTCCATCATTCGTCATCAGTTCTGGCTAACTTGGAAGGTCCCAGATGACTGGAGGTTGACTGGAGTGTGATACCCATTCTCAGGAAGGGTTGGGAGCAGGATTCGGGGAGCTACAGGCTTGTCAGCCTGGCCTCAGCACCTGGCAAGGTTTTGGAATAGATTATCCTGAGTGGGATCACATGACACATACAGGACAACCAGGGGATCAGACCCAGCCAGCATGGGTTTCGAATAGACAGGTCCTGCTTGACCAACCAGATCTCTTTTTATAACCAGGTGACCCACCTGCTGGATGATGGGAAGGCTATGGATGTAGTCTACCTGGACTTCATCAAAGCCTTTGATACTGTCTCCAAGAGCATACTCCTGGAGAAGCTGGTAATCCATGGCTAAGACAGGTGCACTGGGTTGAGAACTGGCTGGATGGCCAGGCCCAGAGAGTGGTGGTGAATGGAGTCACATTTTTGTGATGGTCAGTCACTAGTGGGGTTCCCCAGGGCTCAGTATTGGAGCCAGTCCTGTTTAATGTCTTTGCCAATGATCTGGGTGAAGGGCCCAAGTGCACCCTCAATCAGTTTGCAGATGACACCAAGCTGGGTGGGATTGTTGATCTGTTGGTAGGAAGGCTCTGCCGAGGGATCTGGACAGGCTGGTTCAATGGGCCAAGGTTAATGGTAAGAGGTTGAATAAGATGAAGTGCAGGGTCCTACACTTCAGTCACAGCAATCCTATTCCTCCCTACAGGCTGGGGGCAGAGCAGCTGAAAGCTGCCCAGCAGAAAAACCCTAAGTTTTGACAGTGGTTGAACACGAGCCAGCGTGTGCCCAGGTGGCCAAGAAGGCCAATGGCATCTTGGCCTGTGTCAGCAACAGTGTGGCCAGCAGGACCAGGGCAGTGATTGTGCCCCTGTACTCAGCATTGGTGAGGCCACACCTCGAGTGCTGTGCCCAGTTCTGGGCCCCTACCTACAAGAAAGACATTGAGGGGCTGGAGCATGTGCAGGTAAGGGCAACTAAGCAGGTGAAGGTTGTGGAGTGTAAGTCATATCAGGAGTGGCTGAGGGCGCTGGGGTTGCTTAGCCTATGGAAAAGGAGGTGCAGGAGAGACCTTATTGATCTCTACAACTTCCTGAAAGGAGTTTGAAGCAAGGTGGGGGTTGTTCTCTTCTCCCAGGCAGCCAGCAACAGGACAAGAGGCTGTGGCCTCAAGCTGAACCAGGGAAGGTTCAGGTTGAACATCAGGAAGAATTTCTTCACTGAAAGGGTGGTTAAGCTTTGGAATGGGCTATCCAGGGAAGTACCAGCATTGCTATCCCAGGAGGTGTTCAAGAAAAGACTGGCATTTAGTGCTGTGGTTTAGTTGACAAGGTGGTGATTGGTCAAAGGTTGGACTCGATGATCTTAGAGGTCTTTTCCAAGCTAAATGATTCTATGATTCTATTATATTCTATGATAATATTTTTGGTACAGTATGTCTGAGGCTGTTTACTTCTTTACAGCTTTATTCAACACCTTCTAAGGTCAAATTGTTATACTGATTTTACCTGGATTTATATGGGTATAAATAAAAGTAGATTTAGTTTCATGTGGAAATGCTACCTCTGTCTCACACCATCTGTTTATTTAATATTAAACTTCTGTAAATGTAGCCTTTAACAGATTTACTGTAAGCCAACATAATGGTTAGTTAAACTATGTTTTCTAATTGTGTGGATATATTCAGGTTATTTTAATGAACAGCTTTGTGGGCACTAATTACAGATTACAGAATTATTTAGTTAAGGAAGTACATACATGTTGTTAATGGCAAAAATTATATAGAAACATCTGTTTTGATTTGGAGTATTTTCACAGATTTTCTTGCTTCTGATATTTTCAGTAGAAAACCATAAATGCTGTATGACAAATGCTGTCATTTACCTGGAAAGCAATCCCAAGTTGTATTTCCATAGTATATTGCAATGAATTGCTTGTTCCATCACAAAATCTGGCTTGAAGGGCATGCACTACTGATAGGAACACATAATATATCACGGACATGTACCAGCTGATCAGGAGACGTACAGCAGACCTCTACTGTACAGAATGTGGAAATAAGGAATTCAGAGCATGATTTGGACATTCAGGTGCATTCATACAAAAGATAACCTGTCAGATTTAGCTAGAAATTGATTCTATATATAGAAACTGGTTTACATACATTTATCTTGCTTTTGTGTTTATTTCCTTGATTTTTTTAATTTATTTTGACAAGGAGACTAAGGAAGATTATGACCAGAAAGTTTTAATTTTTCCTTTTTTCTTCCCCTTCATTTCCTCATGTTTTTTAAAAAGAAAAAGGCAAATTTTTGCTTTCTTCACATTTCAAATCTTCTGAGGGCAAGTAAAGCTGCTATTCATTTTTATGTCCTGCAAACTTTATAATATCCTGAATGGGTACTTTTATATTTAAAAACTTTTGTATTAGAAGTATATAAATATGAAAAGTCATCAGAAATTTAATTAAAGTACTACTCTGCACTCAAAGATTCTTGTATTTTTCTTGGACGGCACAGTGGGTTTGTTTGTTTCTTTGTTTGGGTTTTTTAAAGCACAGATTTGTCTACTTAGAAAAGATGTGTTAACTCATTCCGTTGGCTTTCATAGAATAATGGAAGACTTCAAAGGCTTTTAAGAAAAATTATGCTTGGGCAGTGATATATATCTAGAGTTTTCTTCAAATGTCTCTAGTCCAGGGTGTGGAAATTAACTCTACAAGTCTGATATGCGAATGAAGTTTTACTTCTCCTGTGGGCACCAAGTCTTATTTAGAAATTCCAGTTTTCATAAAGTAAGCAGATAGAGAGCACTGGAGAATTATATCTTCTGATGCTGCTGGTTAACCCTAACAAAATGAATGCATTCCCCTCCATCAGTGTTCTTCTGAGAGTAGATTTCCCCACATGTAGTGTAGATCACAGTCTTTCTATAAATTCTAGTACTTCATTGGAATTTTTGCCATTGAAATTACTACCTTTGACTTTTCCCAAATATTCAGATGAACAGCTTGGGTGTACTAGCAGTCTGCCTATGTGTAATTCAAGAGAAAACTGAATGAACCTATAAGACTTTCAGATATAAAAAAACATCCTTATCAACATCTAATAATGTTCTAATTACTAAATACGATAGCTGAAGTATTTTCATCCTATTTTGGCCAAGTTCCTTGTCCTTGTGGAGTTGAAAATAGACTTTCTGTTTTCCAAAATCATAGTTTTACCTGTAGTCCCAATAAGTTACAAAATAATGAACTTCAAAGTCCCTATACTTTTATATCATAACTCTTTTGATCTTGGTTTGGAGAAACTCAAGATTTGATTAATGGAAGAAAATCTATACCATAGTGTGTTATTAATCTGGTTAGAGAAAGAGATTCCTGTGTAAACCCACAGAAATCCTAGAACTTACTGAGCCCCACTGAGCCTGTGCTGTGACTATGGCTAAACAGAGAAAAAAAATAGCATCTAAGTCTGTATAATATGCTTTTGACATTTATAATACTTATCCATACCAGAAGTACTGTATATGTTTGTGAACAAGTTCTAACTAATCAAACATGACAATCCACTTATAAAAGTCCAGTTCTCTGTTTCTGTTGGCTTTCAGCAGTATTCTGCCACTAACCTGAATGGTAAAAGTCATTATCACACCACATGCTTTAAAGCTGAAATGGCTGTGCTGCCACTTACATACACTGCAGTGTGATGTTCTTTACATATAGGATTTAACCTTAGTATGTCTGGTACAGCTGCTTCTGCTTGGTTGTAATATATTAGTACCTGCAAATATGCATTTTAGAAATGTCTCCACTTCCATGTGTTTTCTGTCATAACTGAGGTACAACAATGATAGTCATGTATATAGAACATTTTGTATTAGTGGACATTCTGAAGTTCTTCAGAAACAGAGAAGACAGAAGCTGTTGCATTCCCTGCTGACAAAACAACTGGAACTGGGAGAAGGAAGGAAGATAAACTTGATTTGGGTGCAAGACAAATCAAATATTTTAGTATTCTTAATATTATTAAGAATTTTTTTGCTTTACAGTACCTTAGCTGAGAAGTTATTATGATAACCTTTCTATTATGATATTGGTTCTAAAATGGAAGCCTTTCTATAATAGAATCCCAGTTATTACAGAATTGATGTTAAGTCCTTTGGCAGAGAGCAGAATGAGTGTGAAACATGTGGTGAGGCTGAATCTCATTTAGGGGTCCTAACAGCTTCACGGAAAGTAGAATGAAAGCTTCCATGGCTCTAACAGAAAATACTGTGTTGTCCCATTAAAAATTCAAATATATTCAAAAGAACTGTAATTAGTAAATGTTATAACTCTATCTATGTTTATATCCATGCTGTTTGTATTGGTGGTTTTAGTGTTTTGTAAGAATATTGAGGTATATTCAAATATTCTTTTAACAGTCAAGTTCATAGTGATAAATGGAAGCTTGCTCTTGACAGATATGAAATGCCAACATTTTTATGTATCACAAAGCCACATCAATGAAGTTACTCACAACTAATAGACAGCAGTCAGTGCTGAGAATGTAGCAGAGTGAGTTTGTCCCTGCATCAGGCAAGCTGCTTTTCAGCATTCTTATCATGCAAAAGGTGAATGATCTCACTACAATTTCTAGACCAACTCATTTTTACAGAAGATAAAGTAAGACTTATAAGGCTGCTTTTTTCTTATTTGGTATTATTGATAGCTAAGAACAGATCTTGCACTCCCACACCAGGACTGCAAATTTTCCCCAATTTCTACACCAGTATTTAAGGCAAAGGTGAAACTAACAACATTTCTGTGACACATGGACTGAGCCACTAATGTGCTGTTTCCAAAGAAAGCTCCGGAAGGAAGACAGCATTAAAATTATTGTTTCAATTAAACACTGTATATTGGATATATGATAGTCCTTTGAGAGTTGACATGATTTTTTTTTCCTTAAAAAAAAAAGGAAAAAAACCACCAGCTGTTTAGTAACTTGTTTTTTTAAAAAATGGAGCAAAGATTTTTATCCTTTGATCCAAATTGTTTACATTACTCATTTCAAAAAAAGCACTGTATGTATTTCGTCTAGATGTTGCTAATAGGTATGACCTTTTAAATCAAATATGTGCAATTGTAGAGGAAAATTGAAATTCAGTTCTGAGGAAATGTCTGCTTATATCTTGCAGCCTTAATGACACATGTCTCCAAATGTGTTCCAATTAAGATTAAAGCAAAAATGGTAATTGACCATCAAAAACGTTGCAAAAGAAAGTAAACTAGTAAGAAAGGCAACTCAGCAGAAAAAAAAAAGCTTAAGTCTGTCGAAAAACAAGAGTAATAATGGAGTTTTCGTCACAGGACACTCTATTATGGGAACAGCTAATTACAAAATAGATAATAAGTAAGAAATGTAAGTGCTCATGAAGGCAAAAAGCTAGAGTAGAGATAATGGAGCAATTACTTTTCCAGTGCTCATAGGCCAAACCTCAGTCTTTCCTGTGCCAAGCCCCATGCATGACCTGTGGCTCTTTCTAGCATATCTCTGTGTTAGACCATAAACCACTATATTATGTTCAACATCAGGTTTTATCTTGTTTTGCCACTCTCTTGACACTGAACAGCCAAATAAAATTTTATTTAGGGGAGAAATGAAACTGAAGCATAGATATATGAAGGGCACTTTGCATCACGTAGGAGCTTTTTGACGGAAGAGGAGTGGCCATGTTTGGGTTATATCACCTAGAAA
The DNA here is from genome assembly GCA_013397055.1 of Pachycephala philippinensis. NCBI lineage: Eukaryota > Metazoa > Chordata > Aves > Passeriformes > Pachycephala > Pachycephala philippinensis. Next base: position 56,314 of record VWZT01000744.1, read on the forward strand.
ACATGCACTGCCTCTGAACAATAAAGGATATGTAATTCCTAAATGGAAATCAGTATGAGCTGGGACCTGCTGTTGGCTCACATATGAAATCACTGCAGGACTTTGACATGTTTTCTGATATTTCTATTGGGTTTTCCATTGTTCCTAAAAGCTGCCATCTAGATGAATAAACTCAGCTTCTTCTGTCTCCAAAATGAAACAATTCAGAGAAAAAGCCTTTTTCCTAGATATTTCTAGACTCTATTTAGGTCCTCTAGAGTATGTTAGATATCCACAAAGTTCTGGCAGATATGACAAGGTCTGTAGGAGAGTTGTGGCCTTCCAGAACAGCACTGAGAATACCAAGGCATTTCTAAAAGCCATATTTGCTTAACTCTGTCATACATATTCAGTGAGGTGAATGCTGCAGTTTCAACTCTGCTTTTAGTTTGCACCTTGGGACACATCTTGATCCAAAAGAAAAATTTTTTAAGCCTTTACAGCTATGAGTAATCTGGGAGTAGTCCATGTGTAAATCTACACATGGACTAAACCTGCAGCTGATAAGGGGTATGAATTTCATCAGTTATTCTGTGAGTATGGTGTACAAGACCCTCTATTCAGGAAGCATATTTAAGTTATGGAGATGATACAAGTTATATTCATTGCAAATGGAAATCTGTCCTTATTTTTCCAGAAAGCATGTGCAAACCACCATTTTTGAAGACTTAAAACATGGTTACCTTTTCCAGGGCTTCCCAGCAAATTATGAAGGCATTGCTGCTGCTCAAAGAAAAGTTTACCAAATTTCAGAGGGGTTTTTTTTGACTGCTGATGCACATGTTTTTAGCTTTATTTTCCTACATAGTGAGCCTATTTATGGCATAGGGTCATCTGCCAATACAAATAATAAAAGTAACAAAATTATAATCTTGGTATCAATTGCTATAAATAATATCTGTCAATCACTCAAATTTTAAGAAAATGAAAGTGTGGTCTTGGAACATGGAACAGTTTGACCACCAGAACTAAAGGTAGCCATTGTTGCAACTTAAACTGACATCCACAGGTCTTGACCATAAGGAAAACCTATGTTTGATACAAGTTTTCTCTAAGTTTGCCACATATACTATTAATTTCAGTTGAATGCTGCTGCAAATGAAATAAAGAATGAAAACAAAAGCATTCCCATATATTTCAGTAGTAAATAAATTTTTGTTAGTTGTTTTTTTTAGTGGAATTCTTCTTTTGGTTTCTGAGAAAGAGTGAAGCATGTTTTTATGTTGAAATGTGAAATTCACAGATGTGGATACAGATATTTCTTCATTGTTTATTCATTATAAACTTGTGTATTTTGAAGAAAAAATTGCACTTAAATAATATATTCAACTTCTGCTTTTTTCTATTTTTACAGAAATTTATACAGGTATGGAGCAATAATATATACATCTCTGTGTGATCTTAATTTTAAAATTTGTGATGTGGGTCTTTCTCATACTCTGTTTCAGCATTGTTGCATGCTCTGCATTATCATATATAATGAAGGAAATGTATTTTTACTTGAAAAATGCTAAGTATTGTTTTTCAAATAGCCTTCCTTTAAAAAAAAACAAGTATATGATTTTCAATTAGTATGGATTTCAGAGAAAACACCTTTCCACTGTTTATATACAGAATCTCAAAGCTATTCCTTTAATGGAAAGTAGAATTTGGATTCCAAAGAAAAGAATGGATTTGCTATAAATTTGAAGTGTAAGAAAATACTAGTTATGTTTTTAAACTGTTATTATAATACTCAGCTCAATTTCAAGTAATATGAAAATATGCATGCTTCAGTTATTTTTCTATTTCCTACCCACTTCCAGGGTACTTCTGGTTTTTTATTTACTTTAACTAGTCATTAATCATCTTAGTTCTGGAGATCTTTTCTTTTCTTATGTCCCATAGCAGATCAAGATAAGCAGGCAGTTTTTAAAATCATGGCAAGCTTAGAGGTACATCTAAGTTTCTCAAAGTTTTGAACTTTTAATAGAGACAATTTTATATTTAGCATTAAGACGTCTAATATTTACAGTTGCAAGGAACTCAAATTTTAGGTATCTAACTTCTTGCTCATTAGAGTTCCTGGGATTTTATGGTAAGTCTATGAAAGCCTTTGGGAGTAAGAGCTACTGAGCTGTGTAAAGTTGATGAAAAATGCCCCACAAATTTCTCTAAAGTCATAAAATAACTTTTGAACTCAAATTGTTCTATCCACTCATTTCAAAAGGATAATCTTGGGAAAAATAGTAAGTTGTATATAGATTGGAGGCAGCAATTGCAGGGGTGGAGAGGCATGTCTTTATACAGCTTTATAGTGCCTTTGTACACTGGGTTATCTCCCATAACTAAATACATTTTTATTCTTATTGTAAAGAATTCAGTTTACTTAATTTATCTTGAAAAACGGTAATGATTCATTTCAATGTTAGAAGTGTCTTATAGCTCTGTTGTTAAAAGGTAAGTTAAAAAAAACTGAAACAATGCTGTTGCAGTGATGTTATGACCACAGAAGCACAGTGCTGGTGCTGCTACCTGCTTGGTAGTTCTTGAAAGTTTCTTGTCCTCATGAGTGCATATTTAACACCATTTCCAAACTACTTGTTATAATTTAGGAAATTGCCATTCAAATGACACACTTGTTTTCCTGGTAGATATTTTATTTTCACTATATTGTCATAATTGCGCCAGCAGTCTGCAATGAGATGTATTTTGCAGTCCATACTTTTACAGCAAAATCTTGAATTTGGAAGCTGTTGTCAGATTTAATTCCTTAAAACGTTAGTAGCAAATGTTTTATTTATTAAATTATTTTCCTAAAGAATAACAACATTGAAGAGATGTCACTTCTGATTATAGAAGAATTCAGTACTATACATCAAAACATGTACACATTTATGCCGAGCAAATAAAACAAATATCAATAGTTTCACATAAAGAAATGGAAATTTGTCTCAGGAAATCTGGTTTCCATGTCATTTTTATAAATTAGGCTTTTGACCTTTAGCAATAGCCTAAAAAGCACTGTCTTTTTCAGCAAAGTAAAATCTATTTTTAGTGTTCATTTATGGTATTTAGAAATTCTACCCTAGAAGTATTATAAGCAAATACAGTAGAAAAAAAAACTCGTTAATATCAGCAGAATGAAATTTCTGAATATGCAATATGCTTCTCACTCCTTAAAAAAAAGAGTGTTTTCCAAATAAATATCCATTATTTGATATATAGTATGCTAACAGAGAAGCATACTCTATGCTATGAGTATATGCTTATATGTAGATAAAGAAGTATAATACTTAATGCAATATATTGTGCAACTGTAGAGGAAATTGTCCTTCAGCGGACTGTTTATATTAATCATTTGTGTGTATATTTTTTTGGTTTATTAAGGTTTATTCTAATAGAGAGGGCTTTAGTTGCCTATTAAAGACAATCTATTATTGTAATTAATAAAATGTAGCCAAGAATTAAACAAGCAAACAGGTTAAGTCTGTCTAATGGAAATAAGCACAGTTGTAAAGATGAGCCGAACTTATTAATTAATTAATTAATTTCTGTGCTAGATTCTTCCATATTTCATCTGTTGGAAATTATCTTTTTTGTCAGCTGTGTAGTGAACATTACCTCTTTACTCTGTGATGGCCGATTTAAAAATTCTGATATGTCAGAGAGACAAGACAGTTTATAAACTTTTCCTTGCACAGCTTTCCTTTCTGTCAACAATCACAGACTTGCTATTTCAGAAACTTTTCAGATCAAGTGAGAAGTTTTGTACGTTTAGTACAAAATAGACGTATTGAAATCAATCAGCTACAGTAAAACATTTGTACAAAAATATTTCTACGGAAATTCTTCAACGAATATTTAGAAAACAGAGAAGATGCTGAAAACATAAAAACTGTTTTCTGATTAAGTTACTTTTACAGAAAAATTTCAACATATAACCTGTTTGCTACTTGATTTATCCTTAATCATACATCTTTTTTACAGCTTTGTAGAAAAATGCAGATATGAGAGCAACAGCAGCAAGTGAACTTGTTTTGCAAATGTGTAACCACCAGTGCCTACTACTATCCAACATTAATCTTTGTATAGATATGTTAGAATGTTTTTATTATGTTATTATGCTACAATTAAAAAAAAAAATTCTACATTAACTCATCCAATTTTCTTTTCTTATTTTCTTGCTTCTTGTATTGATTAGCATTAATAATTAATTACTTAACAGTGAAAGATTTTCAGAAATGTATTAAAATTATATAAACAGTTGTGATTCTCTGAGTAAAGGAATAGTCTTTTTACTTATTAATTCTTAACACTGATAGTTAAAAATTAATTGATTCAGGGGAAGGGACTGAGTGGGATGGACACAGTCTTATTATTTTATCTTTTTGTTTTACCAGTCTTCCAGTTAGAATAGGAATGAAACCTTTGCCATTTCTGACAGTAGCAGAAGAAAAGATTTTTCATGCAATGATATGCATGAAAGCTGGGTGGGAGGAAAAAGACATTGACTATCTAATTAAAGACTGTTGAATATTGCTTGAAATAAAGCACTGAAAAATTATTATAATATTAATAGCAACTCACAGCATTCCATGTGTTTTAGCCTCATTTGGTAAACTACTTTATAGCCATATTTTAATTTGCCATTCTTTATAAATGTCAGGATAATTTAATTTTTTTGTCTTTGTGCTGTTTCACTTTACTATAGTTAGAATGAAAGAAGTAATTTGTTTTCCCTAATTCCTTAAAAAGGGGGAAAATCGATTTTTGTCAGGAAATAATTTTGGTGTAATTTCAAATCTACACAAACTTCACTGTAATTCATACCGTTCTGGGGAGCTTGAGCAAGAATCATGTTCCTGTTTGCAGAGCACCGTGGGAGGAAGGTGCATGAGCTCCTTGCCGTGCATCCTGGTTTAGTTTCCATGCTGCCAGGGGAAGGACCTGGCGAGTAAGAACAGGCTACACAGGAGCAGTGATAACAAAATGGAAGATGAAGAAGTTCTTAGAGACCTTGAAGGGAGAAAGCCTGATATCCACAGCAGCTGGATGGGAGGAGAAGATCAGGGTCGGCAGAGGATACACTCAGGCATAGGGAGAAAGAGACTCTACAACTGTGAAGGCTGGAAGATGATTCCTACTGATTACTTGGATGAGACATTTTGTCTGGAAGGGCAAGTAAGCTGTCTGAGTCTGACACATCCACCCTCATCAGTACCACTAAATTAAAGCAATGGTTGACAACAGATAAGACGCTTCTGTGAGGGAGAGTGGTACCAGTTGACCAGACCTGATCTGTGAGGAGGTTTTTTTGCATGTCAGAGATCTCAATGTGGGAAAGAGATTACCAGAGTTTGGCTGATTACCAGAGCTTGCTTACTTTTGCTTCTTTTCCATGACAGCACCAATGACAATGCCAACAATGACCCAGAGCATATCAAAGGTGACTAGGAGACTCTAGCAGCAGAGGCAAAAGGTGTGGGGGCCCAGACAGAGTTTTCCCAGCACTGCTGGTAGCAAGAGAAGGAAGCATCCAATGGGTGCTTCTGATTAATGTCACAGGCAAGACTTCATTGATACATCACTCAAATAGGTCAGGCAGAATAGAATGGCAACCATTTAAAGACATGCTGTAGTGGATGTCTGCTACAGATAGCTTGATTCAGAAAAGTTTATGAAGTCATCTTTAGGAAACTGGAAAAAGACTTAGGAATATTAGTTCTCTTTGGGATACTACCACACTGACTTTTGCTGGAAAGACAACATGGAAAGACACAAATAATTGACCGTGTTAACAATTTTTTTAAGCAATTTCAGGGTGAGACAACTAGGAGAGATATTTATCTGTATTCTATATTCATGAATAAGCAAGAGGAAGTTTGGGATGTAGGGGTGAAAAACAACTCTGGCAATAATGGCAGTGAGATGATGGAGTTCATAATCTTGAGAGAAATGAGACATTCAATTAGTACGATAATGATTCCAAACTTCAGTGACCTGGTTTGCATTCACTCAGCAATCTGTTTGGCAAGCTCCCATTAGAGATTGCACTGAAGGGAAAAAGGATTCGTCTTTAGCCCACTGGTTTTTCTTAAAAGACAGTTTCCTCAAGGCACAGTTCTTTCCAATGTGCACGAACTCAAGCAAGTGTGGCAGAAAAACAGATAAATGGGGCACTCCTGAGTGAGTGTAAAGAGAAAAGGAAGGGCACAGAAGGTAGATGCAAAGGTAAAGCTACCTCGCCAGGTAAAGAAAATTAAGTACTGCATTGCTGGATCATCTGACAGTTCCATTAAGGATTGTGAGCCATGTGTTAAGCTTATTTGTGTTATTCCACTTTAGGAATCAGCAGGGTTTTCACTCATGTCAAGCTGTTGTGATATAAATATGAAAACTTCAGGGCAAAATCTCGATGAGCCATATGGCTTCTTTTGCTGTGCAATTTTACGAATTCCACATCTGAGAGTGTTGGCTGTCTTTAGCAGGATCATCCTGCATCAGAGGGATCATAAGCATAAAGACAGGGAGCAACTTGTGTTGTTTTTACCTCTTTTGTCAGCATCATTACTGGGGTCAAAGGGTTGTTGGATATTTTTTAACCTCAGTTCTGTTCCTGCTTCTTGTTCTTGCTATTAAAAGCCTCTAGAATTCAGCCGTTAGATGACTGTCTTACAGTAAGCAGTCAGCTCACCTCCAATCCTGCTGACATTTTGGACAGTGTTTGTTTCATCATTATGAAGGCTCCCGGCAGGAGCTCTGGCCCGTGGGGGGTCTGCACTGAAGCAGGGCAAAAGTGTGAGGGTCAGAGAGGAGCTGTCATGGACTGACCATAGTTCCCATTCCCCATCCCCTTGTGCTATTCATGGGTGAGGAGAAGGTGGAGTCTGGAGTGAAGGAGTGAAGCTGAGCCTGGGAAGAAAAGAGGGGTGGAGAAAGGTGATTTTAGCTTTGTGTTTGTTTTTACCACCCTATGCTAATTTTAATTGGCAATGAATTAAATCAGTTTTCCTCAAGTTGATTCCCTTTTGTCCATGACAGCAATTTGTAAATAATGTCCCTATCTTTATCATGGTCCACAATGTTTTCTATCTTATTTTATTCACCTGCCTGTTAAGGGGGAGTGAGAGAGTGGCTGGATGGGCATCTGTCAGCTGCCAAGATCAACCCACTATAGCATAACTCTGTGGATTATATTTTCCACATGACTACCCAGGTGTTTTATCTTGTAGTGTCACATTGCCCATCACTGGGTTAAGGTTACAGCCTCCCTGAGGAACACTGAGGTTGTTGGGACAGGGAGAAACTGCTGCAGAAAGAAAGGGCTGGGCAACCTGGGCTGGGGCAAGGGCCCTGGTGAAGGGTGCAGAAGGCCTGGAGCAGAGCAAACCCTGGGAAGCTCCACCAGAAACCGTAGCACAGACACAGCCCAGCTTCAATAGTCACGGAAAGGCTTCAAAGGGATTCAGAGGGGCTTGTGTATTTGTTGCAGCCCTGAGAACCACTGAGCTCTGTCTGAAACTAAGCCTGAAAGAACAGACTTGCCTCCAGCAACACTGAGTAAAAAAGACAGGCAGATTTACAAACCCAGACTCATTTGATCTCAGTCGTCTCTGCCCTCCTCATTTCCAGTTCCAGTACTAGAAACAGTCTAGTTTCTGTTCTAACAAATTAAGGCTCATTTTATAGGGCATTTAAATCTCTTTTTATCTAATTATTGTAAATTAGAGATTTAGATGAGGGCATCTGTGACCCAAGTTCCACACCATCCACACCAAGATCCACAATCACACAGTTCCTTGGATAGCCCAGATAAATGTACATAATCTGCTATACAAGAGAGTGTTAGGGAGGAAACTAAATGGCACTGTGTGAGATTTTCTACTGTATGGAATTTTTATAAATAATGGAGGCATTCACTCATGATTAAATAAGTACATATTTTCAGTAAAATAATTTTTGTTCAGTCACTGATGCTAAGCAGAACAATTATACAATGTTACATATATTTAATTCATATTCAGTATTATGGGTTAATGTATGAACAGTTCACATGGTAGTTGTGACAACAGGTTATCAAAATGAAATGGCAGGAAGATTCAATCAAAATGCATTAATCATTTCTAAAAACATTTAAAAAAATTCCATTTTTGTGCCATTTAAAGCACAAGGGTAAAGAGAAAATCTGTAAGATATACACATCTATCAAAATCTATGAGATAGCTATTAAGATTTTCAAATATATTGTATCACAGAAAGCAATATAAACAAAACATAAATTGTCTTTTTTTTTTTTTTTAATTCTATCAAGCAAATAAATGTTTCTGCATGGTAATATATATATATGTACCTCTGAGACCTTCCAACTCGATTTTAAGCAGGGTTATAAAGAAAATAAAGCTCATAATAGGCAGCAGCTGCAGGGATATATTCATTAGTTTAACACTGACAGCTTTGCCGTTTTCTTTTTCAGGTTTGAACTGTGAGTTTAGGGCTTGTGAGGCCAGCAATCCCTGTGAGAATGGAGCTGTGTGCATAGAAGAAATGAATTTGGACATTTTTCCCCTTGGATTCCACTGCCAGTGTGTGAAGGGCTTTGCAGGTCCACGCTGTGAGATCAATGTCAATGAGTGCAGCTCTAACCCTTGCCTCCACGGATACTGCTATGACAGTGAGTTCAGTCTGGTTACTCACTTTAATGTAGAGTAGTCTTTCTCTTGAAGCGTCTGTAGCTGCTGAGCTGCTCTGGGGAGAACAGTGGATAATTTACTGAAATTTAGTTTGTCTGAAGATCCACAGCCTGGACCAGAAGGATTATTTTTGCCGAAATGCCTCAACTCCCGGCACTGGGGTCTTTGTGTTCAGGGAGTCCGAATTGTAGCTAATGAGAAATTTTAATGAGATTTGTGCTGTCTCCTTTGATACCTAAATTAGCCAAAAACATCTTACATTGTGCATTTGATGAGAGAATATTCAGGTGCTGAAAAAGAGCTCATGGAGCATTTAGGTATTATATGTCATAATTCTAATAAGTGAAGAAATTCTGTTTAATTTCAAACAAATGTTAAAGGGTATGTCTGTTTACTATAAAGCACCTTCTGCTACATAACTGTGTAACTTACTCTTTCATTGGAATATATAATTAAAGGTTTTAGAAGCAACTTGATTACCCTACTATATTCTGTCTGGATTGGCAGGCTAACTTTAGTAGCAATCTAGGTATGGAGTACTTACTTGAAAGTTTTATGGGGCTCTTACCACCTAAGAGACACCTTCTACACTTGTTAAAAAAAAAAAAAAAAAGAAAAGTAGAAGTAGTAATTTTCAGAGAATCTTAAAATGCTGACTGGAAAGCTGAAAGACATCTGGAGGTCATGTAGTCAATCCTGCATGAAGCTAGGCTATTAACAGTGCTAGAACAGGTCAGTCAGCAATTTTTCCAGCTGAGTTTTGAAAGCCCTCAAAGAGGGACAGAAATTTCACAAACTCTTTGGGAAGTGTATTCACTGATTAACTACTCTGGTAATGCTCACCCTCTCCCACTCCCATCCAAATGTCCTGAGCTGTAACTTTTGGCCATTATCTCATGATAACTCCTAGCACTACTGAGAGGATTTCAGTTCTGTCATTTGTGCGCCTATCCCTGGAGTTATTGCTATACAGCCCTCTCACTATCAACACTTCCTTGAAGGTTTAATACAAAGCAAGCCTTGTTGACTCAACTTTTCCTCACAGGGTCCACATGTAAAACATTTACTTATGCGTTTGTCTTCTTCTACATCTCTCTCCTGTTTCTTCACACCCTTTTTGAAAAAAGAATTATGATTTAAGAACTTCCATGAAATGCACTGTTTTTAGAAAAATTTGCAGAAGGTCTAATCAACTTACTGGTTTCAGAAGAGATCCTAAAGAACTGAGCCCAAATTACTAAATACATCATTATCTAAAACGCTCCTAGTTAAAATAAAAATAAAAGTCAGTTTCAATAAAATATCTTAAAAAGTCTGTCTTTCCTTATCTGGGAATAAGGTGAGTGACTTCATCTTCTATCTAGTAAAGACTATTTCCTACTACATTTACAGATGTTTTCTATGTGGTCTACATTGGTTTAGAGATATATTTGAACTGGAATTTAGATGAGATGTATTAAAGTTCTTCATGCTGAGAAAGTGCCAATTTTTTGGGGAACAGCTTGTCTTTGTGGTGCCTCTGGCTTGAGTTTTATCATGCGGACATTTGAGTTCCTCTACCCTATGTGCACTGACTGCAGAAAGCTGGAATCCTAAGGAAGCTGGGAAGCTTTTAGCACATGAATAATGCTCCTGTGCTGAAGGACTTAAGGCATTTAATGAACACAGTAGCTGCTGTGTGTACAGACACAATGGCAGAATAGATTCTATGGTAAATCTCAGCAATAATGAAGAATCCAGGGACCCCTTTGAGGTTAAAATAAATGCAGGCCTGCAAGAAGCGCAATTACTGCTATCATGAACTCCCCATATATGGATGGAGCACTCTAAAGATTCCTCTCCATTTGGATCACTAATGATGAAAAAGAGACAGGATTCTTATCATTATCTTGTTAAGAAATACATCATAGAAAAATTCAACTCAAGTAAGTTTTCCCTTAATACAGTGGTATAATATGAATCATTCCTTACAACAACAACAACATTGAAAACAAACAACAAATCAAACATTGTTTAACTGCCACATCTCATTTAGACATAATGAGATAATCCTTAGAAAAGACAGAATCTTATGTATTTTGTGACTGTTTTGTGATGGAAAATTACTCATTACTTGTAAGATAACATCACATTTTAAACCATTGATTTATAACCCTTGAATCAAAATATTTCCATTGTTTAAGTATAATACAGTGCGTGAATCTGCTTTCATATTTAAAAGATATTTTGAGATCACATTTAATTTATTTTGATTTTTTAACATGTCCACACATTTAAGTAAAGCTGGTCCTAATATTTTCCAGACAGTATTCATAACTGTAACTTACTAATTTTACTGCATTCATTGGTATGACTGTTAGTACTGAAGTACCATCTCTGTTGCAGTTGTCGATGGCTTCTATTGTTTGTGCAACCCAGGATATGCAGGATTGAAATGTGACCAAGACATTGATGACTGCATAGTCAACGCTTGTGAACACAATTCCACATGTGTTGATCTACATCTGGTTGGTAGCAATTTTTTTTTTTTTTAATTAAAATGATTGTTAAGTTTTATTTCTAAAATCTAAAGCAATACTTTTCTGAGTTCTAAACCTTCTCTCGATCTGTATATCCACATATCAGGGACTTTATAATTATGCTTTCCAGCCACTGGTATTTCTGTTTATTTGTAATTTTAAAGGCCGTGAGAAAGAGGAATGTTTTTATCACTTAAAAGCAGTTATTGGGTCAATGTGGTTATACAGGGAATTCAAAAGGTGCAGAAAATTTTCTACTAGATGTGTTTATGACCTCATTATAAGTGACAGGAATACTCATTTACACCAGTTGCACTGGCTTCAAAGGGACTTAAAAAGTATCTTACCCAAAAAACCTGATTTACTTCAGGTATTTCAGCATTTATTTTCAAAATTCTTCAGCTGTATTAGTTCCTGAGACATGAAATGTGTTAAAAATAACTTATGTCTTCTCAGAAATAAAATCATTCTATCACCTGATTCCTCCATGAGAGGAAAGAAGACAGAGATTCACATTGTGTAAACTTCAACACCAGAGGTGGCCCATGTTCTCTGTCATTCCTTCCAGGAATCTGTCAGGGAGCAATTTGTTTCCAACGTACTCAACAGAGGCACTAAGATCATGTAGTAGGAATATTTTCCTTAAGAAACATTCAGGCTGTCAGAGAAATTATCATCTAAAAAAAAAGTGGAAGAAAGGACAGCTTTTTCTTTCTTATTATAGTTTCTACCAGCACATTTGTGAGAATACTAAACTGATAAATGTAGAACTCAAATTATGTCACAAAGCCTAAATGTAGGTGTCTATATATGGTATGAGCTAAGGATCTAAGCACGAACCAAAGATCATTTAGGATGCAGGCAGCACAATCCACAATTCAGCTGCCCATCATTTGAACCTCCACTTTGGGAGAACTGAACAACCCTGTGAGTACCACTGACTGCTGCATTATTCTTGAAGGTGTTTGCAGTTCCAGAAACCCTGAAGTGTATGAGAGGTGTGGTTTTTGGGGGGTTTGCTTAGTTGGTTTCTTTGGTTGATTTGCCTTTTTTGCAGTTGTTTGGGATTTTTTGGGGTTTTTTGGGTTTTTTTTTTGTTTGTTTTTTTTGGGTTTTTTTTTTTTTTTTTTGTTTTTTTTTTTTTTTTTTTTTTTTTTTTTTTTTTTTTTTTTTTTTTTTTTTTTTTTGTTTTTTTTTCTTTTTTTTTTTTTTTTTTTTTTTAGTAAATGCATAAAGAAATTGTACTTCTTTCTGACAAATCTTGAGGGTAAACTGCAATTGTCACTGTTTCCTAAACTTTAACCAAACTTTCTGTATTGCATAATATTTTGGGTTTTTTTTAACATGTTTCAAGAACTAGTCCACACCTTGGACAAAATGAAATGCTTGATGTGGAGACCACAGAGTTTGTGACACTTTTGTTATTGTCTTAGGATGCTATTGTAAATGAGTATTTTTATACCAGTAGATTGCAATTAAGATTTAAAAATCTCATACTGGACACACAGTGCCATCTTAAAATCAGATTAGAGAGCATTCCACAAATAAATTTCATGCCTCCAACGCAGGTGCTATTCCTAACTGCCTGTATAACCTAACATGTAACCTAACATATAACAACATATGCAACACAGTGCAGCTGATCCTTTAATTGAGACTGACAAAATGGAGTGGTAGATACAGTTTAAACAACATTCTCCCCAAAAAACAAGGTACTGGAAATGAAGAAAAACATGGATTTTTTAAAAAGTGAATATATTGTTCCCCTGAGAACTTTGGCTATGCGTCACCAAATGAGTTGCAATATTGAATTAATAATTTGGGCAAAATTTAGCATGACAAAGAATGGTAGCTCACCACAATTTCAAACACTGTAGTTTTTTCTTCACATGTCTTTTATCCATGTTTTTTCTTGATTTATTTGTGTTTATTTTTGTCCTGTAGTTCCTATATATTTCTCAACTTGATTGTCACGGACCTCTGCCATTTTGGAACACAGCATAGCAATTCAGCGAGTTCCATACAAACGCACCATTTCTGAGAAATGACATTCAAAACATCTATGTGGATACAGTTAGTATCTACGGAAAACAAATACTGTAGAAACTTAATGGCAAGGTGTCATATTAGACTCTGATCCTTTTCATGCTTTTTCTAAATTGTTCACCTATGTTGTCAACATTACAGCAATCATTTATATGAAAGGATTTATTTTGATATTGGCTAATGCACAGATAAAAAATCTTCAGTGTTTTTTTCATTACAAGATGGTTCTTTGGCATTTTTGAGAGCAACATGATTTTGCTATTTCGCTAAAACAAACCTCAACCAAAAAAGGTTCTGCTAAGTGGAAAAGTTATTTTGAAAAGAAATAGGGAATTTCTAGTATTATTTTGCTGTAGTAATAATAATGCATTTCTATTTAATATTCACATTTCTCCTTCTCTGTTCTTCTCCAGAGTATATTTACTTAAACTAACATTTATTATGTAAGTTTCTGAAATAACTTTCATGTGGATAATCTTTTAAGTTGAATCTAGAAAGGGACCTGAAAGACTTGTTCCCTAAATGATTGCATTATTCAGTTTATATGTGACTATATTATTCCACATACTATGTCCTTCTTATTGTATTCATTATCAGAGTACCAAAATTTTTCCACATCATATTATCTGTTTTAGCCATCAAGATTCCTCAGTGATTAACAAAGAGGATTAATGAATTCACATATATTCCTAAAAATGGAAGACCCATTCCTTCTTCTTTAGCCACAGCAGCTGTAAAAGAACAGATATTCAATTAACAATCCCCTAGAAAATTAATTTTTAACAATACAGGCTGTCTTCACCCTCCTCTAAAAGGTAAAAACCTAGAGGATAGAAACAAATGAAGCATAATGAAGGAAGATTTAAAAACAGATGAAGATCGCATAATTTCTGCATCAAATACCATTTTCTTCCAAAGGTATATTACAGCAGCCTTATTGTACAAGTCAAAGACCAAAGATCTGAATATGAGAAAGAATTCCAATATATGCAACAGATACTTCACAGACATTACCTTGGCTCTCCAGGCAGTGGGTGGCATTAAACAACTGGACTGTGGGATGAATCATAGAATAATTTGCATTGAAAAAGATCTTTAAGATCATTGACTCTAATGGCAAACATAATTCTGCCAAGTTCACCACTAAACTATGTCCCCGAATGCCACCTGTACACACCCATTAAATACCTCCAAGGATGGTGACTGAACCACTTTCCTAGACAGCCTGTTCTAATGCTTGACACCGTTTTAGTGAAGATATTTTTCCTAATATCCAGTCTAAACCTTCTCTGGTGGGAGATCAGGATAGGTAAAATACAAAATTGAATGCCACAACTACATCAAGATAAGGAGATTCTGATTTCCTACTGCATCTGAAAATTCCAGTTACCCAAGAGTTATATACCAGAGAGTTATTATATGAGAGCACAAGCCACTGTCAGTCATATTAGACCCTCTGGTGGCTCATGAATAATTAATCAGCTACCCTGTGGTGGTTTAGTTTGCGTCTTTTTTCTTTTTGTGAGATAAGAATTAGAAGAAGGGCAAAGGAGGCTTAAAACTTCTAAGAATATAAAGAAGGTTATTACTAACAGAATTAAAGGTAATAAAAGAATAATAATAATAATAAAAATTAAAGCAAACGCCCCCTTTCCCTCCAGCACTTACCCCTTCTTTCCAGCACCTCCCCCCTTTATCTCCTAACTCGCACAAAGGATAACACACGTGATTTTAGGTCAGAATTGCAGTTCTTAAGTCTCTTCCATATTTGAAGAAAAAGAGGTTCCTTCTGCTCAAGTGTGGTTTTTCCAAACTGCCACTAGCAAACCGACCCGCTCGGAAATCTGCTGCCGTGAAATATATTTCTGCCATGAATTTTTCAGTCTTCCCACAACTGGTATCATGAGCCACGCATGGGGTATTCTTTTTAAGGATAAACAAATTCCAGCCTGAAAAGCAACAACTCTTTTAAAGTCTGTCACAGCTCTTAAGTGGCCTGGCATGGCCACGCTTCTCTTCTGCAGGCT
>VWZT01000744.1:77438-148948 GCA_013397055.1 Pachycephala philippinensis
TTTTTTTAATTTAATGAATATGCAGAACAGATTCACTGTCCTTCTAGCAGATGAGGGACTGGGAGTTATGCCAAAAAAGCGTCCAAACCAGCTGAGCCTGAGGCACTCAGCAGCACAACAAAGAACAGCAAGTGACAGTACCAGGGGACTCCATGCTGAGGATGAAGGCCCCCATCTGCCAGTACTACCTGTTGTTTAAGTAGGATTGCTGCTTCCCAAGGGCTTGGATTTGGGATGCCGTGGTGAGACTACCAAGGTTTGTCCAGCCCTGGGCCTATCATCTCTTGCTGCACTTCCATGTAGGTACCAGTGGTATGGCCAGTGCAGACCTGGAACACAGCACAGGTGACTCCATTTCTCCAGGAGCAAGGTAAAGGACATGGGTGCTCCAATGTTTTTCTCTACAATCCTGACAATGACAGTAAGTGCTTGAGAGGGTATGGATAAATCCTGCTGGTCAGCAACTGCTTACATAACTGGTATTGATAACAGAATTCCATCTTTCAGGGCCATGGAACCCTCTCACAGGACTGAGGCTAGGAAGATGTGGGATTGACTTGATCAAAAGGGACAGAAGTATCTTTGACAACAGATTGGCTAACCAAAATCAAGTGAAGAAGTGATAGACTCAGTTGTCAAGCAAAAGGTGCAACAGATTTAGATTAGAGAGACCTTCTGATAAACATGTTAGGGCTGCAGAGAGCCCACTTCAGTCTATACACAAAAATAAGGAGGTGCCAAGAGGGCAGAGTCATGGAGAAAACTATCACACATTTTCTGAGAAATTAGTCCAACTGTGTGTCCATCTGAAGTGCCAGCACATTAACCCCTGCAGTACCACAGCAAGTAAAGACAGAGCCAGACTTTTCTCAGTAAAAGTCCCCAGTCAAAGAGGCAAAGGCTACAAATTGAAATAAAGCCAAGTCCCTTAAAATGTAAAGAAAATATTTTTTACTCTAAAGGTAACTTGGAAATAGTTTGCCTGGATGTGAAGTATCCATCCTTGGATTTATCAAGAACCCAGCTGGATGAGGTTCTGAGCAGCCTGTTATAGCTGACCTTGTTGTAAACAGGGTAGGGGGAACTAACCAATCTCCAGAGACCCCTCCCTCCCATCTACTTATGTATGATTTTGCAATACAGATACCTGTAACTCATCAAAACACGTACAGTTTAACAGACACCTTTCACTACTGTGATATAAATCTTTATGGGAATGGTTTACAGGTATAGAAAATACAAAAATAGAGTCCTAGAATTGCATTGCGGAAATGTTATACATTGAGAATTGACAAAAAGGTAGTTCACACTTGTTGAAATCACTTAAGTGGAGAAAATTACATCAGCAGAAAGTGACACAAAAATATCTCCATTAGAAAATTCAGCAGTAGTTTATTTAACAATCATTTGACTTGAGTGTTGACTTTAGGTCACATTTCTATGCTTTTCTTACTTAAACAAAATATGTTCTGTAAATGGATCTGTAAATTTAGTCATGTAGGTACTTCACTGAAAGTCCGAAGTAGTCACAGAGGGGACATTCCATGTAAATATAGTATGCATTGATCAGAGCACAAGACTTCAGAAATCCAAATCCACTTCAGATTCCAAAACTAAAAAAGGAAAAATTCTGTCTTTTTCACTCATATTTTATAGTACCTCTGAACTAAGGCTAATGCTACATTAGCAAGCAAGACAGGTAACCCTAGAGTGAAACAATGGGTGCTGAGACCTGGTTGCAAACTATAATCTTGTTTGGAGGGAGGGGTTTGCTATTTTTCGGACTTATGGCAAGCATTAGATGGGCACATTTTCTATTTCAGTTTCTTTCAAAAGTGATCAGATTTGTGTGCACTGAGACCACTGTCTGTCACAGCACAATTAAGTGAGGATGACTGAGAAATTCATGTCCAAAGCTTAGTCCTAGGGTAAACTAAAACACTAATGAGTCAGAACCGTAAGAACCATGACAACAAGAAACATATGAACACATGGTTGGTTTTAAATTGCTTTGGCCAACAGATTCATAAAGGACAAGTCTTCTGAAACAGCAGTTTGTGATCTCAGTATGGACAACAGCTTGGAAATCTCTGGCTTTAAGTCTGTCCCTCATTAGTCAGCTGAGATACTCAAATTAAGTGTAAGTGTACTGATTGCCCATAAATGTTGTCCATATGTTTGTCTGGTTTTGTGCCCACTAGAAAATCAGTGATCCATTTAACAGAGCTGGGCAAAATGTGCCAAGTGATTGAAATAGTTTAACTCTTACTGGTCTATAACAGTGCGTGTCATACTACTTCAATGAAACCCAGCATTTGTGCTTTGAAAAAATTCTGGATATTGTCCCAAGCCCAAAAAGACATCAGAAACTAAATTTAGACTGTTCTTACTGACAAGCTGCCTGTTGGCAGAGGTAAACTATTGAACTGAATTGAACCATGAAGGAACCAGCCAGTTGTTAGCTCTGCACTGGACCATGAGGGAACCAGCTAGTTGTCAGCACTGCACTGGCAGATACCATAGAAAGTACATTTTCTTTGAGAGGTGAGTGCCTAGATGCTTTAGGTAGCTTCGCTGTGTTATGAGCTTGACATATCTCAGTGTAACATCTGTCTTGATGAAGCTCAGCTAGTGATAGGAAATAAAAGCCTAGTAAGGAGTTATTTTCAGTTCCTTGATTCTGAGTACTAAGGACAAAGATGTTTTGTTTCTTGAAACGTGTTCCTTGATGCATCAGGTGCTAAGTAGTGTTCAAGAACCTTGTTCAAAGGCAATCACTGAGATATAGAAACAATGAAGAAAAAAGAAAGAAAGAAAAAGGCCACTGGTGAGGATTGTAAAAGTTTTCAATTGGTCTGGCTTCTTTCAGTTTATGAGTGCATAGGCTATATCTGAAATGTCCTTTGAAACAAGTATCTGCACTTTACAAACTTTGTAGAACAATTTTAGGATCGGCAAAACTGTTGGTGATTTCTCATGTAAGATTAATATAATAAGATGATTTCTGATTTTAATATTTGCAGACTCTAATAAAATATATGCAGTATTTTTAAAAATAAGCTCAGAAATATCAATCTTCCTCTTAAAATTAGCTTAGTCCTAAAATACAAATACAGTGTAAGAGACTGAGTTTCAAATATTGACCTGACTGGGGGGGAGAGGGGGTGGTGTGAAAGAGTGTTTGATCTTTTTTGTTTAGTTTAGTTTTTTGTTTTGTTTTATTTTGGGGGTATTTTTTTGTCTTTTGCTAGGAGAAACAATGTTATATTTTGTACAGCAGAGAAAAACACAATGCACTTTTTGATTTACTCTGTTGCCACTTGCTGGCTAGTTATACATCTGGGATGACTGTCACTAAATGATTTCTGAATAAGTCCAAAACTGAAAAGCATCTGCAAGCAAAAGTCCCAGTGCTATAGAGAACAATAATGCACATTCTGCATATGTACCCACAGGGGAAAGACACAAAAGGCATATCAAAGAGTCTGGCATTTTCGTTTTATTACCTAGGCAACATTCCCAGTCTCCTCTGGCTGTGGACATATGCTTTTTAGTCATGTTGTGATAGTTGTTTCATGCTTGAGGAATGAACAATAATTGAGACACTGTTTTCTACATGCTTTAAATATGTCAACTTCATTAATAACTGTAATTATGAACAGTAGGCCAAGTACACCTTCTCACAGTACCTGCTACCATGTAGAAACTCAGATCTTCCTCCTCAGCCTTCATTATGTACACCTGTAGCTTCCAAGTTCACAGCTTTATATTGCTTCTGTTGGTTTTGGCTGTATTCCCAGTTTATTTTCCTACCTTCCAGACTGTTAGTTTTTCTCCCCTAAACCTCTGTCAATTAAAAAATCTATAGTATTTCTATTAGTACCCGCATACATTTCATTAAGAGAGATTAAAAAATCTCAGGTTTGTTCTATGTAACACTCAATTGTAACTGACGAAGGGGACAGAAAGGAACTGTGTGAAAGAAACAACCTTTTTAGTGTGATCTTTTAGCAATAAAAACATCCCTTTTCCAAAAAAAAAGATTGGGGAGAAATTGTCATACTAACCACAGCTTTCAGCACTATGAAGAATGAATCAAGATGTGTACCAAAACCACCGCTAGTTCAGGAGGAGTTTCTGGAGTCCCCATTCCCAACTGCTTTGCATGATACAAATTTAGACTAAATTTGGGGTTAGACAAAAAAAGCTCAAATAAATGCATATCAGGAAAAAAAAATCAGAAATTTATTTTTAAACTGGGTAATTAATACACAATAGTTGTTTGATATAATACTAGTTTTGATCCAGTTGAAGTGTACTGAATGTATATGGATGATAAGAACACACAGACTTTTACAAAGTCTTAGGCTTTCCTCCCCTGTCTTTACTGAATATATATCCTCCTTACAATAGTTGTCTACATCTTCTCTTATTTTTGTGAATTACCCCAATTATTTCACTGCTATTGTCAGATGTATAATTTGTTTTTTATGACGTGCTTGATTTTCAATCCCAAAATTTCCTTCAGTTTCTAAACTGTCAGATAAGCAGAACACACATCAAACACAGCCTTTAGCAAAGGTTTATCTTTGTTATCTCTTTTTGTCTCTAACCTGTAGCTGAGAGAAAAATGCACTGCAGACTTAATTTCTGTGTTGAGGTTTAACCCCAAAGAGCAATTAAACACCACACAGCTGCCTGCTCACTCCATGCCCTGGTGGTGTGACGGAGAGAATTGGAAGGCTAAAAGTAAGAAAACCTGGGGGCTGAGAAAAGTTTAATGATTTAAATGAAATTATTAGAGAGAGATATATTAAATCCAAGGAAGACGAGTGATGCAAATGAAACCAATTGCTCAGCACCAACCAACTGGTGCCCAGCCTGTTCCCAAGCAGTAGACCCCTGGCCAGTTTTTCCCTAAGTTTATATGCTGTGCACAGCATCACAACTGCCCTTGGTCAGTCGGGGTCAGCTGTGTCCTCTTACAGCCTTGTGCCCCCCAGCCTACTCAGTAGCAGGAGAGCATGAGAAGCTGAAAAGTTCTTGACTTAATGTCAGTCCTGCTCAGCAACAACTAAAACATCAGTGAGTCATCAACATTATTCTCATCCTAAATCCAAAACACAGCACTGTACCAGTTACTAGGAAGAAAAATAACTCTATCCCATCCAAAACTAGGACACTTCAGAAACATCATTCTCCAGAAACATTAAAGTCACTGCAATGCTTACATGGTTATACTGAGAAATTTTATGTTGGGAATGTCTCTAGGCCATAGTTAGAATCATAGAATCAGCTACAGTAGAAAACACCTCCAAGTTCAAGTCCAGCTGTTAAGGCAGCAGTGCCAAGTCCTGAGGGACTAAACCATGTCCCTCATTGCCATATCTACACAACTTTTAAATACCTCCAGGGATGGTGGCTCAACTACTTCCCCGGACAGCCTGTTCCAGTGCTTGATAACCCTTTCCATGAAATTATTTTTTCCATAAAATCTCATCTAAAACTTCCTTGGTGCAACTTGAGGCCATTTCCTCACTTCTGTCACGTGTTATTTAGGAGAAGACACCAATGCCCACGTTGCTACTGCGCTTTCAGGTAGTTACAGAGAGTGATAGGGTCCCCCCAAGCCTTTATTTCTCCTGGATTACTAACCAGTCCTCATGAGACTTATGCTCCAGACCTTTCACCAGCTTCATTACTCAAATATTTTATTATTTTGTAGTTTCTTACTAGCAGAATGGTCATTCCGAGCATTTNACTTGAGGCCATTTCCTCACTTCTGTCACGTGTTATTTAGGAGAAGACACCAATGCCCACGTTGCTACTGCGCTTTCAGGTAGTTACAGAGAGTGATNAGTCCCAGTTTGCTTCTCATCTTCATGTTTTAGATGAAGGGACTATTCATTATGAATTAAGGGTTTGTATTCTAAATAAGCACCATCCTGTTTGTCTTAGAGAATTGAAACCTCCTTCTTCATCCATTATTGAGTACAATTGTGGCAGCTAATCCAGAATAGTGCTTATACTGGCTTTTTCCATACATATCAGTAAACAAATATTCTTTATTCTTGTTCAGAGTATGCATACTTAATGAAATACCAAAACAGCAAGATGTTCTGGTGTACTTCCTATCAATTATCTCATGATTTCTCGATGTACAGAATGTTACAGAGCTCTGCTGTGTTTTCTTCAGCTGTATTATCTTTCAAACATGCACATATTATGTGAATGAAAAAGAGAGGAACAATCCTTGAAATAATTTTTATTTTTAAAGTTGCTTTTAATGTTCAGTGTTTTAAAGCAATGATATTTTCTAGGTCTTCATACACTCTTCAGAAAAAATCATTTAACTGGAGATAACTAACTTATTTACATTTGCATTTTAACAATTGTATTACTATACTCTTCCTTTTTAAAACATCTGATTCAAAGAAACTGGTCCAATTTTTTTCCCACTAAGTTAACCCTGATACTACACTTTTAAAAATGGTATACTACATTTTTCAGTTAAAGTTAGGAAGGGAAAAAAAAAACCTACACCCAGAATAGTATTGATCAAAAATTAAATTATATGCTACATGTAGTTTGACATTCTTCTGGGCATATGGTCAAAGTGAAATATGCAAACTTATAATTTAGTGAGACATATATAAAATAAAAAGAATTTGAATTGTTATTTGTTTAGAATACAGTTAAGGGTTTGCTGTTTTGTATCTCAATATCCTCAATAAAATATTTTAAGAAAAGTTATGCTGTCCATGCAAAAAAGTTCCTCTCTGTCTCATTCTTCCTCTGGTTTAAAACATTTTTTTGAGACTATGTAGTTGCAAACAAGTGGAATTAGTTTCAGTGAGCACTGTATACCAAAATATTGTAAAAAGAGAACCCTGGCCCTGGCTATTATGTTTGCAAGTGGTGAAGCACAAAATGTTGGGGAATACTGAAAAAGAAATAATTTGTGAGACTAATATTTAATGGCAATGTGTTCTTTGGATAACTTCTATTTGAGACTGCATTGAGAGAATTAATTTCCTGCTTTATTAAACCAAATGGAGTTGTACATCACAGAATCACAAAATATGCTGAGTTGAAAGGGACCAACAAGGGTCACTGAGTCCAACTCCTGGCATTGCAGAACACTGTCCCAAAGAGACCCACCGCGTGCCCAAGAGCATTGTCCAAAGGCTTCTTGAGCTCTGTCAGCCTTGGTGCTGTGACCACTTCCCAGGAGAGCCCATTCCAGTGCCCAACCACCCTCTGGGTGAGGAACCTTTCTCTGAAATCCAACCTAAACCTCCCCTGACACAGCTTCAGGCCATTCCCTCAGGTCCTGTCACTGGTCACCACAGAGAAGAGATCAGTGCCTGTCCCTCCTCTTCCCCTCACCAGGAAGTTGTAACTGCAATGAGGTTTCCCCTCAGTCTCCTCTCCTCCAGGCTGAACAGACCAAGTGCCCTCAGCCGCTCCTCACACAGCTTCCCCTCAAGACCCTCCACCATCTTCATTGCCCTCCTTTGGACGCTCTCTAATAGTTTACTATGTGTATGTGTTTTGATTTTCCAGATATTAACATTTTAAAATTATTTAACATAGAATTGCTGTACCTCAGGACAAAAAAGAAAGATAACACTGTAGGTGAAAAAGGAGGAGTAGGGATCCTGCATGTGTGTCTTGACAAACCATGTTCATACATTTATCTGCCTGAGATGGCTGGTGGAAAATACACTGTGGTTCTCACAGTGCTCTTGCAGTCTTTTTCTTTCAGCCTGCAGGAAACACATTTCTCCACAGCATCCCTCAATTCTTAATTTAACCCATTAACAGAAGATGATCAAAATCAGATTTGATAAAGATCTACAAATGCTAATATAGATTTCTTAGAGGTTATGTCCTTCCACGCTCTTGTTGTCTGAATCTTCAATTCCCTCTGTCTTGCCTATCCTATTTTTCTAATGCTTTCCCCTATTTAAATCTCTGATTCGTTGCATCCCTCCAGGATCTACCACTGTCTCCTCACATTCCTATCAGGTTTGCACTTCAAATTTGGGGTTTGTTTTCTGAGGGTTTTTTTTTTTCCTGTTGGCTTATAGTATCCTCCAGAATTATCCTGTTACCTGCAATGGCTGCACAAATCCAACCCTTCATCCAGTTCCTGCCAGGCCCTGGGTAGAATTCCATCAGTAGAAGAACAGGCTACATCTTTAGTGGTGCAGAGAAGGAAGGAGAAGAGACAGAGAAGAGAGAAGCAAAAGAAGAGAGAGAAAGAAAGAGAGAGTTATTGGCCTAATAATGACACAATTGCAATCACACTGATAGGAAGAGAAAAATAATTTATCATGTGTGTGTAAAAATCTCAGTCACAAATAATCTTTTTTGTGTGGCTTATTGTTGAGTTGCTGGTCTCATCAATATGCTGCTGAAATTCAAAGCATGAGGGAAAGTCCTAACTATGAACCAGCATCATAAAGTGTAATAGATTTAATAAATGGGGCTAGTGGGTACAGTGTTTGCAATACCATTAAAAGGTGTGAGCCTCCTGAAGTCCTGTAGACAAGCACCTTCAATATCCAGAAATAGAACTTCATTAAAGTAATAAGAGGCAAACTCCAGGAAGGCCAGCAAAATGCAAATTGCCAAAGATTGCCCTTAATAAGATCAAGCTCTCCCAGGGAGTGGAAATGAGACAGAAAAAGTTATAGCTAAGATTAAATATTTTTACAGCCTTACAAGATTAGAATGAAAGTCTTTAAATTTCCTGCTATCGGAGAGAAAAGCCTTTTCTTTCTCTCATATGAAATATGAGCTAACAGGTAAAGAATGGTTAACCGCTACCATACCAAATACAGATAGAACCATAAAATCCAAAGTCGTAATTTCTTAAAGTATTACTTTCCTAAGCTCACAGTATAGTCAACTTAAAGCACAAATGATTGATATTTTATTGCCTCATCCTAAATAATACTAAAATCCATTTTAACTATGTGTTAGGAAAATAGAGAAAGAGGCGAAGACAGTTCTTAACATTTGAATGTGAAGTATTAAGTTAGGATTTTATTGTAAGAATACTATTCCCTTTTCTCTTATTTGTATAAATGTTTCATAATGGAAATCCCTTCTTAACAGTCCTTTAGTCCTTTAGCTTAAAAATCTATAACTAACCTGCATTTTTCAGAAAAAGGAGAAACATGTTACTACAATCTGGAACTGGTGCCCTTAAAATCATGATCTGATTCCCAAGACAAAGTAAGAAAAAGAAACATTTAAAAGCAGAGAGAAAAAATCTGAGACTGGAATAATTTTATAAAAATGTGGAGGGCTGGTCATGCTCTTACCCCTCAGTTTATTTAAGATGTCTCCATTTTTACAGTTCCCTTTTCTCTCTCTCTCTCTCCCTTCTAGTAAACTGCATCTTTAAAATGATGGCAAGCCTTGGCAAATATAAAATTTATCTCTTTTATTTCTCGTCCTACGACATCTTTATTAATTTTCTAAGTGATGTAGAGTTTTAAGAAAAAACCTCAAAAGTAAACTCTCATTGATTTTTCAGTTAAATAATTTGGATTTCAAAGGAGTGCTTGTACTTGACTTTTGGTGACTTATTACTAAATTGTGTTATGCAACAAGTGAGTTAGACTGTTGGACACAATTTGTGCTTTTCCCAGAAAGTATTGATTCTTATAACAAGCTATTCTGAGACCATAAGTATTACAGAAATTCTCTTGTAGTCAGAAGCTGCTATGAATTTTTCATTTGTGGATGCAGCTATCCCTAGGTGACCCTGATAAACAGACTGATCCAAGTTTTTAGTGTGTGAACCAACTCCAGTTATGCATTATCAAGCAGTTGCATACTGTTAGTTTTGGTAATGGAAAGCTGCAGTGAAGAAAAGGTGAAAAGAGCACTGAGATTTAATTTCCAATACAGAGGACATGTATGAAACACAAACATCTGAAACACTGCATTTTTTTCTTTGGTCTTGGGATAAGTTCTAGAAAATTGTGCTCTGTTTAGTGATTCAGAATCTGGGGACACTGGAATTCCTGTTTTGGGGAACCCAGCCTGTCTGGTTCTAGGCACACGCTGTCCTTCAGGAGCTGTTACACTGGGTTCAGAATGACAAAACAGAAAAGATGCTGAACTTTCTCACAAAGACATTCACGGTGTTACATGGGCATTAGCAACTGCCTTAGCTGTATGAGCTAAATATATGGGGAAGTTTCCACTATCTTTTAAACTTCTGTGCATATTGTTCCAATTAAAAAAGTAAATTATGGCATATCTCTGAAAATGAGCACGGTCAAGCCCCAAGAGTTGCAAATTCTGGTGAATGTGGATCCATGTTCTCATCCTTCCAAATGACTTTCCTGTGATGTGCTTTATTATACTGAAATGTTCTATAAATTTAAAGTAGGGATGAGTGAAAGTTCAAAAGAGGAGACTTGACATCAAATAATATTTTGAATGTCTGGGTCCTTCTACGGATATTTAGTTTGAAGTATTTTTGGAACAGCCTGTTTCTTTAACTTGCCCCTACTTTTGAGACAGAGGTTGGCAAAAATGGCACTTTGTGGTGATTGAAGTGTACTGATGTGATAATGGTTGTATGCTTAAGATGTAAATTTGAATGAGCTGTTATGTTAAGGCAGAAGATAGCTTTGTTTTATGAAAACCAGTAGTTGTTCTTCTGCATTTTCTTACTTTATTTAAAATGTTACCAGCTGTAACACCAGGTTTGTAATTCAAAAGCAAGATGTTATTTCTGTCCGTCAGTATCTAGACTATTCCTTTGGAACATCACAGTTAATTCCCACAGCTCTCCTCTTACCTGAGATCTAGGGCAAACTGAAAGCTTTGGACAAGCTTTTAGGGGGGTCAAGTTCCTGTCAGTACTTTGGTTTAACAGGAATGTGTTCATGACCTTTCACTAGTCATTGAAAAATTGAGCTAAACGTCAAACCACATGCACCATCAAAGGCTGATACTCAAATGTCTGTCACTAGCTGGATTAGTTATTTGGTTTATTTTGCACAAACAACTTAAGGCTGTTGTTTTTCATTAGTTTTCTTGTACTGTTCAGCACCTGTCATGTTGAAGATGATTTGATTGGCACACTTCCTAGTAAGCTCTCTATGAGAGGAACAAAAGAATGGTATAAACAGAGTAAATGGCAGGGGTCAAGATGTAGAGACAAAAAAAGACCTATCACCAATTATTAATCGTTTAAGAGGTCTCAAACTGGCTTTGGTTTGTTGTCATAAAATTGTAGCTGGATTGGGCCCGTATCAAACATTATTTTTTTCCCTTAAATCCTTCATCTTTCCTAAGTAAAATCTTTCCTTATTCACATCAACAGCTTTTAAAACGCTTCAACTGTAACATTTGTTTATATGAATGTTTGCTCTTAAATACCTCTTAGGGTCTTCTAATGTTCATATTTCTTCTAGCACCTTATAAAATAACACTTTGAATTTACTAAAAAATGTAAATTCACAGAGGTTTGGATTTGTTATTGAGTATTTTTCCTTTTTTCTGCAAACGTAATACATACATAATGCTTAATATTGGCCATGCTTAAATGGAATATCTGTGTCATTACTAGTAACAGCCATATTGCGTGTTTGCATGCCTCAGCATGTTACAGATGACTCTCCGCACAGAAAACTAACCCCAACAAGATTTACATTGTACTGTGAGAACCATCATGTCTGAGCAGTGATGGAAATAATTGATTAACTTATGAAGGCATAGGCCAGAATTAATTTGCACGTTAAATGTAACATGAAATCTAACATGATTTCAAGAGAAGCCTGTTACTAGCATTAGTTATGATTCAATTTTGAGACCTAAACTTTCACCAAAATATACTTTTACAAAAAGTGTCACTTCAAAATTATCAATATCAAATGCAGCAATAATTATGATTGTTTAGCAAAGCACCGTTCTATGAAATGGTTGTGTATAGAGACCTGCAGTGCAGATAACAAGCGTTCCCATTTAAGATAATTTTCTTTGTGGTTACAAATTACAGTACAGTTCATTTAGAGTTATAAATACACAGCATGTCTAGATGCCAGCCATATTTTAAGCTGGAACTCGCACTGAATGAAAATGTAAGCTTCCCTTTACTACTGGTGTGCTATTCAAATATGATGAAAATCTTACTTTTTTGCATATACTTATTAAATGCTTTTAATATACACAGAATTATTACAATGTAAGGAAAACTCATTATAACTTACCAAACAACTTACCAAACAGTACCAGCTTTTTAAAAATATAAATAAATTTAACTTACACATTATTTAAAATGTTAGAGAGATAAGCAAATTAAAAATGTTCTTTGTTTCTCTTCTAAGCCTTGCTTAAAATTTATATTTAAAAAAATCCTGGTTTATCCTTCATATCAGATGATATATAACTTATAATAACTTAGGGTACAAAAGAATGTAAGTAGGATTGGAAAAACAAATAAATATACTGGTCAGCATTTTTAGGATATAACTGTATAGGAAAAAATATATAAATAAAAATAGAGAATTTAGAAGTGTTTAAAAATACCTAACGCTACCTAACGCTACCTCAACTTCTGTAGATAACTAGTACTTAATATTAAGGTATTTACCCTAGTATTTTACATTTTTAAGTGCTTAACACAAAAAAACACATAGGCTTTGTAATTTACATAGGAAGAGTAAAATAGAAAAAATCCTTTTTTTAATAAAATAATACATAAGAATACATCAGTTAGTGATTCTAACAACAAGATTCAGTAAATAATTTTGGTTATCTTTAAATAGTAGTCTTATCAAAGCCAATTTGTACTGTTTGGAAATTAGATTTTTAATTGTTATTTTTCAACACTTCTGAATCCATGTTTCATATTTTTTTCACCTTATTCTTTTATGTCACTTCTTATAATTGTTCTTCCAATTAACATCAGTATTAAAAACCATATAGCAAACCTCATGACACTCAGCCCCAAAGGTGTTCCTTTGCTGTGAGTTAGGCAATCCAATTATTATGGAGTTACTAACTAATATTTGATCGAGCCATGTATGTCTTTTAGAGTAGCAACTACAGAGCTAATTGCAGGTTTTCTTCATGTCAGAAGTCAAATTTCCTTAATTTGAGGAGCAGCACTGTTAACACACTCACTCTTCCTACAACCTGTGAAGAGCACGTAAATAAGTCATTATCAGAAGACAGAAAAGTAGTGTATTTGCTGGGACTTCACTCTGCATAGGTCTTGTTTTAGCTCAGACTTCTATAGTAAAACTGAAAGTAAATGTTAAACCAAATGAAGATGAACAGGTATCCTGGTTTTGTTTTGTTCTGCTTTGTTTTGTTCTGCTTTGTTTTGTTTTGTTTTTAAACAAGTTTGTTTATTTAGGACATAAATGCAAACAGACTTGAACAATGAAAACAATGCCATGATGACAAATGGCAATCTAATTTTGTTAGTGAATATGTATGATTATGCAAATGGTTAAATCAATAACAACTTAAAAATAAAGCCCTAAAGTAGCAACTCAGAAAAGACCCTTAAATTAACAAAAAAGGCTGCATAAATAATGTTAGGATCTCAATATGGTGTAGAGCAGTTGCAAATATGATTTCACAGATGCTTACATTTTTATGGTCACATTTATTTCACAAGGTTAAATGAACTGCTGTTAGCACTAACAAAATGAAGTTGCATGAAGGTTTTTCTGTAGGAAAAAAGCCCCACTTCCAACAGACAAGGGTTTTGTGATGAAGTTTTCTATTGAGGCTGGAGTACATCTCCTATTATGTTCCAATGATAAGTAGTCTTACAATATGGTCATCCTTTTTGGCCTTAATGGAAAAAGAGTTGCACCCCACGAAATATGGTCTGGCAGAAGAACTTCAAACACACACAATAAAGGGATTTTCTATGTTTCCTTTTGTGTTTTTCTATTTACAGGTGAGGTATTTTTTGTTCTTTCTGTGAATTAAAAGCTTTAAGATCCCCCCAAAAATGCTCCAACTCCATGGTATCTTCAAAAATTAAATTGCTTCCATTTTTTCTCTAGACATGGAAAACATATCTGGAGTATATATCTGTGTGGTAAAAATTCTGGTCAACCTATATATACAAAGGACAGGCTTGAAGATTTGCCTTGTTCATAATTCAGATCTTTGTTGTGTGTGATGAACATTTTCCATTGTATTTTCTGCTTACCAGGTGTTCAGCTGCCATTTCCTAGTAAAGTAACTTTGACTGGGGCTTAAGGAAATGATTAATTCTTCATTTACAGTGTTGGAGAAGGGAAAATATGCAAGTGCTCTTAAATGGCACTTTTTTACAACACACCCAGTCAACTGGATAAAGACGTGCTCATGTGCATATGCGGTTCCGGGTATGTGTGCAAGGCATCAGAAATTTTGATCCTGTTAAAGCTGGTAAAATCCACTCTTCTTAAGCACACTGTGCTATATATTGTACAAGGGAAAGCTATGTACGAGGAATAACTGTAGTGTCATTTATGCATTTATTGTGTTCTTTAGAGGACAAGCAAAAGACAATTTGCAGAAACTCAAAGGTACCATTTATTTTAAACTGTCTCCAGTGGACAGTAATATATAGTTACCATAAATAAAGGGGAACAACATATAAATAGGTGTCAAACTCTGTTCCTTCAGTCTCTTGCTTGATCCACTGCATGCTTTCTACTGCAGCTTCTTGTCATTTTTTTTTTTTCAGTGTATGCTATGCCCTGATTGACAATCCCAGCTCTCTCAGCCTTTCCTCATCTGAGAGATGTGTCAATCTCTTAATAATGTTACTGCCTGGACTCTTTCCAATAGCTCCATATCTCTCTTGTACTGGGCAGACCAGAATTGACACAGGACTTCAGATGTGGCCTCCCCGGGGCTGAGTAGAGGAGAAGGATCACCTTCCTCAACCTGCTGGCAGCATTCCTCCTAATGCAGCCCGGGATGCTCTTGGCCTTCTTGTCCACAAGGGCCTGTAGCTGACTCTTGTCCAACTTGGTGCCCACCAGGACTCCCAAGTCCTTCTCTGTAAAGACTTGTATCTATCAAAACCCTTTTTACCTGCTAACACTTACATGTAGTTTATTGCAACTTTGCACTTTCAGTTACCATAAAACTACACAGAGATGAAATAATGTGCAGGAATTTATAGTTTATTCTGCACATATGCATGATATACATAAATGTGAGTAATATTTTGTGCTTGATGTGACAATCCCCATGTAATGAAAAATCTGCAAAGAACAGAATTTCAGCATTTGATTGACAGATAATTTTAGTGAGACTAGAAAAATACTGCTGCTTTCTAAACAAAACCATTGGCAAGCCTCCTTTCACTTCTCACTTTGTAATCCATTTCGTGAAGAGGTTTCTGGAAACAAGTTGTTATCTCACATTCCTAGTATATGTGAAAACCTAATCTGACAATAGAACAGTTTTTAAGAGGTGTCTGATTGTTATTTATGGGTATGGATTAGTAGTGCCCATTTTTTTCCCATTTGATACTAATAAATATGCAGAGAACTGAGATATTTGGGTGTGGCTATTGTCACAGATCACAGAATATTCTGAGTTGAAAGGGACACACAAGGATCATCAAGTCCAACTCCAAAGTGAATGGCCCATATGGGGATTGAACCTTGGTGTTATTAGCACCATGCTGTAACCAACTGAGCTAATCTCAGGGTCAATATGTGATAGGAAACACTAACATGCAGGCTAGTAATGAAATTTGTCTCGAATGTATTTTCTTTCTTCTTTCTTCAGCACAATTCACAGAAAATTATGTTCTCTTTCCAAGTTCACCTCTCTGTATTACATTTTAAAAGAACAAAATATTTTAACAAAATCTTTCTGTCTCCTTTAGAATCATAACATTAATAATTTTGAAAAAGACCCTAAGATCAAGTCCAACTGTTAATATAGCACCACCATGTTCACCCCCAAATCATGTCCCCAAGTGTCCCACCCACGTGTTTTCTGAATGCTTACAAGGATGGTGACTCAACCACTTCGCTGAGCACCCTGTTCCAAAGCTTGACTATCCTTTCAGTGAAGAAATTTTTCCTAATATGCAACCTAAACCTCCCCTGGTGAAACTTGAGGCCATTTCTTCTTGTCTTGTCACTTCTTACCTGAGAGAAGAGACTGACCCCCATCTTGCTACAACCTTCTTTCAAGAAGTTGTAGAGACACATAAGGTCTCCCCTGAGAGGTCTCTTCCTGCAGACCAAACAACCCCTGCTCCTTCATCCACTCCCTCTAGGGCTCGTTTTCCAGACCCTTCATCAGCTGTTTTGCCCTTCTCTGAGCTCAGTCCAGCACCTCAATGTCCTTCATGTAGTGAGAGGCCCAGAACTGGACACAGCACTCGAGGTGTGGCCTCACCAGAGCCAAGTACAGGGGGACAATCCCTGCCCTGGTCCTGCTGGCCACACTGTTGCTGATACAGGCCAGGATGCCATTGGCCTTCTTGGACACCTGGGCACAGCTGGCTCATGTTCAGCCGCTGTTGATTAGCATCCCTCGGGCTTTTCTGCTGGGCAGCTTTCCAGCCACTCTGTCTCCAGCCTGTGGCACTGCCTGGGGCTGCTGTGACCCAAGGGCAGGCACCAACACTTGGCCTTTTTGAACCTCACAACTGGCCTTGGCCCACTGATCCAGCCTGTCCAGATCCCTCTGAAGAGCCTTCCTGCCCTCCAGCAGACCATTCCTACCCAACTTCATTCCATCTGCCCATGTTTCATGCCCTATCTTAACTCAGAAAGATACCCTTCAATTTTATTTCCTGACTTTTAAAGTTTATCTCAATGGATTTAGAAAATCCATGTCACAGAAATCATGGGTGTGTCCCAAGCAAGCATAGCAATGATGTTCATCAATGTGAGCACAAAACAAACAGAATGCAGTTGGGAAAATACAAATCACAAATAGACTATGTACAAGTTTGTTGATGCAAATGTTGATTTGACCAGATATAGTAGAATATACGTGTAATAATTTCCTTTGAAGTACTGGTATCGGTGGAGCTGTTCCACACTCCAGGACAATCATACTTAGTGTGACTTTAAATTGCTAATTTCCTTTCTTCTTTTTTTATCTTTGCTCCAATAAAATATTCTAAGCTTTTAATTTGGAAGGAGAAGGTAAGAGCATCATTAAAGAAAGGTCTGGGTCAACTGCTCAATCTGGACTCCCTTCAGATTTCTGACTTAATTTATTATATTTTTAAAGTGTATTAGGAAATTAAATAATTTCTCTTTGCTGTTTATGTGAAGCTTATAGCCCATACATCTTTGAAACATAATTGTCTCTGTTTCCGAATTTTGACAACAAAAAACCTAAAATGCAGCAATGTTATTTGCAGACTCTAAGCACCTGTAGATGCCACAATACTGGTACATTGCACATTTGACTATCATGCTGTAGCAATTTATTTATGCACTCAGCTTTTAAAAAGCTCCTAAAGTTGTTTTGCTGTCTGTTAGTGTCTTCCAATAATCAGTAATAATACTTTTGTAACTGCATTAAAATACAAAGAGTAACGGATTGTTTATTTTACTTAATGTATTACAGAGATACCAGTGTGATTGCTTGCCTGGATGGGAAGGAAAATTTTGTGAAAAGGAATCAAATGAATGTAATTCAGAGCCTTGTAGAAACAATGGGACCTGCATGGACCTTTTCAATAGCTATCGGTAAGCATTGCACCTTCTCTCCACATGGCCGTGTTCCAGGAAGGCCAGGCTATTGTTTTGTTTCTCAGCTGGGGAAGGAAATATTATTACACAAATGGTCAAACAGCTTGTGTCATGGATACAGTGCTTCACCGTACTTTCATGTGAAGCCAGCAGATTTAATAAACTGTATATGTAGAATTTAAAAAAAAAAAAAAAGGAAAAGAAAAAAACATGGTTTAAAAACATTTAGCAAGTAACCTAGTCTGGAGCTGTACTTTGTCAAAGAAAATATAGTTTCCCTTTCTGTCATACTTGCCCTATAAATTCAAGAGATGCTTTAAAGAGTAGAAGTAGTGGTAGTGGGCAGTTGGATGAGGAGATCATATCATTGCTGCCACCTTGTGGCTTAAAATACCAACAAAATAGTAATTTAACTAAAATTTATATCCCTCAGACAAAGTATGAGGATTTGACGCTAACCATATTATTCTTAACTTAAACCCCAATCTTTATTTCATGCATGCATTTATGGTTTAAAAATTATTTTATTTCAGTAGCATGAGGATTAGGATTCCATACACAATCTAGTAATCAGCTTCTGCTCCATCAAGCCAGGGTTTGTCTATATCATGATTTCAATACTAGAAGAGTCCTGTAAATTCTTAATAGACACTGATGTGTCTGCATATAGAGCTCAGTGGAATAACTGCACATGGTACATACTCTAGTGGTTGTACAGTGATTATATTCCTGGTAATACAGACAATAATCAGAAAGGAAACTTACCACAGTTGACAATGGAGAAATAATTCCCCAAATAGCCAAACACAACTAAGTTTAACAACATAATATGTATAATTTTTTTTAAATTAATTTATGTTGAGAACTTAAACAAGATGGTTTTGATGTCCTAGAACTGTATTTTTTGTGGTATTAAACATCCTAGTTTGGTAAAATATTGTTATTCTAATAACAGAAACTTTAGCAATGTTGAGAAAACCTGTTAAAATCTTTTCAATTGCCTTCTTTTTTTCATTTTTTAAAGTCTGTTGGGACATAAAACAATTTGTTAAATATTTTTACATTTGTGGTTCTTATTTTTCTGATGATTGCAGTTCTTTGTAGTCTGGTGCCCTCAAGAACAATTCTAGGTGCACGGATATTTTGCAGGCATGAACCCTTACCTATCCTTACATTCTTCCAATTTTTAAAAGCTCTAGAAGCATTACATATATTGCAGAAGGTAACAGGGCTTTTTCTGATTTTATTCATAGCTGGGTCAGCTACCTATGCTGACAAATCCAAGGACTCCCTATATTTTACTGAAAATTAAAATGCTCAAAAAGTACTTTCTCTGGATTTGGCAAATACTGAACTGTTACAGAAGATGTTTACAAGAAAATTGGTTTGAACCACAAGCACCACACATATTTTTTTCTCAGAGCTATTTGTCCTAGTTGACATGACGGAACAGGAAAATTAGACATATCATTGAATCATCACATACAAGGGGCATGATACAACACACAAAACATCTTCAGAGATACCTAGTGACTCTGAGACTTGGCAACACCATGGAAAATTAGTGTAGCTCAATGTTTTATTTTTATAGTATAAAGCAATTTCATTTCAATCATTAGAGACCTGTCCTTGTTTGTACTCAGATGCTAAAAGACCATAATTACTCTGAATTTTAAAAATGTGTTGGTTTCTATTACCTTTGTTAATACTGTTATCTTAAAAGCTACATCAACAAGACAAAGTGTTTGTCTTATAGGAGCTAAGAAGTGGCAGTAACTGGTACCTGAACCTGAGGACATCCAGCCATCTCTTTAAAATTAAATAACTGGATAACTGGATTATGGTTGCCTCACAGAAAAGATCATTGGTGTTCTTGAGCTGTGCCAAGGCATTGTTTTGGACAGGTATTACTCTGGACCAAAGTCAGGCCAGCAACTGCTCTGAGAATCCAACAGTGAAAGGCAATAAAGTTTTCTTGCCTGTGGCCGTGTTTTGGCACTGTTTATTTTCCTGCTATAAGTTGAGGTGCTGGCAGCAACACTCAGAATTTTCTGAATTTCTTTGAAGTTGGCCACACCATGACTGGTATTTGATATCAACTTAAATTAATGTAAAGGATAGATAAATTTAGCTTTCTTTTATGCTTTGGTAATCCTCATTAGTTTACTTTCTCTTAAATATTTGCAAGTCCAGCTGAAAACATCAGTTACTTAAAAAATAAGTAATTTATTGTGCAACAGCTTAAAAATAGTTTTTTTATATAGGAAAAAAGTGAATATAATGCAAAAAGAAACATATTCCTGCCAAATTCAAATCTGTGATAACACAATAATAATACAAAACATAATTACTATTTAAAACTTCATTTTTGAGTTCATTTTCTTTATCTGGGCTATTCATTGTTGAGTCTTGAAATGAAAATTATCTGGCAAAACTGAAGTATCAACAAGTCTGCCAGATATTAATATCTTTTTTTATGGATTCCATCATAGAGAAAATAAATCACTTTCCAAACGGAAAAAAAAGTCAAACCTTTTCAGATGCATATTTTTATTTTAAAAAATCAGGTAAGAAAGATACTGAACTAGTAGTCAAGCTTGAATTGTTGAATGTGAATAGTTTTTAACATAAGTCCCCTTTCATTTGAGTTAACTTATGTTAATCTGATAAAATGAGAAATATCTTTTTCTTCCTTCTCAGTTTTCAGTTTGGCACATGGCAAATAAATTAATTTAGAAAAAATTAATGCATATATTTCATGCATATATTTCCAGTACCATGTGACTTTAATTCTCATGATAACATGAAATCTCAAATTATGGCTCTGAACATTTATAGACAGATTCATCTACTATCAGCTCAATTCTTTATTTCTTCTCTATTGTATTGATAATTCTGAGGTTTAGCCCTAGCAACATCAAACCCTAATTAAGGCCCCTATGTCTCCTTTGCTGTTACCAACTTTTGAGTGAAAATCTATTCAACTCTTCTTGCCAAATAAAAGGCAACATAATTTTATGGATGAACTGGAGTTCCTAATGATGTAGAATAGTTTGGAACTAGGCTGTAATCATAGTGATATTAGAACTTGGAGAATTAATCAAGTGTCTTTCCAAAGTACTGAGTTCTTTCTGTATATTCACATTGAATCCCAGATATTCATGCTATTTACCATTTTGTCAATAATTCTTGTTGAGTTTTTTATAAAGAATAAAAACGGTGCCTTGCTGCTGTTTTTCTGTTTATAACATACAAATAGACTTCTTCATACAAAACAGCAAATCAGACCTACCTAAGTATATTTTCTTATGTCATTTATCTATCTTTTATGTTTTATGACAGGTTCAGTGTTTGCTTCCATTGAGTACAGAAAAGTTATCCTTGTCAGCACTTGAATCCATCCACTAAGACAACTTTTTATAATATCAGTGTAAACCAAAGTCCAGTTCTTCATGCTATCTTAACTACCCTTCATACTACTTTTGCAATCAGGATCCCTTATTTGTTTGGGATAAAAAACAAATTTGTTATTTTGTTTTTTCATTTGTTTGTTTTGTTTTGGAGACAGAGCTTTTTCTGTCTGCGCATTCTTATCCTTGATATTTTGCCTCTGGCATGTTTTCTTACATCCTGTTTGTGCAACTGTATCACAGGTGTCCATTTACCCCTTCACAGTTATGGATTATAAACCTGGCTGTGTTACAAAATGCTGAAACCTCTCC
The DNA here is from genome assembly GCA_013397055.1 of Pachycephala philippinensis. NCBI lineage: Eukaryota > Metazoa > Chordata > Aves > Passeriformes > Pachycephala > Pachycephala philippinensis. The sequence continues at coordinate 98,881 of VWZT01000744.1, forward strand.
TTCCCACTAAATTCTGCAAGGATGAAAGTTGGTAACTGCCAATGTCACCTTAAAATTTGAGGCTCAAGTTCTGTAAGCACTACTGAAAAATTATTGCTAATGTGCAAAAATGTTGTCTGTAGTTAAATGCTCTTCATTTAAACTCTTTTGTCCTTTATCCTGTCCTGTAAGAGGCCATGGTTTTCCCACCTCCCTTTAGACTCCAGTTGAAAGAATGATTTGTGTTTGTAGATGAGGGTATTTTGAGTGATTTCAGAACTCATCTCAAACTGTCCTAGTCTTCCTTAGCAATACTTCTTCAATTAGTAAGAATACCATGATCATCTTTCTTTGTCTTTACTTAGGTAATTATTTCTGCCAGCTGACAATTTGGATAACCATACTGTCAACCGGAGCTAGACTTATCCTGCCTCCTTCTTGTTACTTTCTCGGTACATTTCCAAGTACAACATCTTGCCCTATTGCTTCCCTCTTTGCTCCTTAGCATTTGAAGCCACGTCTTTTCAGAATAATAAAATAGTTTTTCATTAGTGTAACTGTCATCTACCTGTGCTAAGCTCTTAGAAAAAAAGACCAGTCTTATGTCATTAGGATATATTCAGTGTCATGCACATTTTAATTGCAGTACTGTTACAGAAAATCAGCATACTCTTTAGCTTCTTTTTTCCCCTTTTGGAAAGAATTTATTAGGAAAAGCCAAGTCAAAATCAGCCCCTGCATTTTCTCAGAAATATGCAAGAATTGTCCTGTGCTGAGTTGCAGAAGCAGGTGATTCCTAAGTTAGGGATGTGTGAATATCTGAAAGATCTATAAGTAAAAGCATGCCTATTTACACAGTGTATTTTAAAGATATGTTCACCTCTAAATGAAGGAGTTTTAAACAATCCTGGAATTCTAAAGTAAGTCATTATATGATTATAATTTTAATACTGTGTTCAGTCTGCCTTCTATTTTTACTGACATTCCTTTTAACTACTGCTACACTCTTCCTTAATTTTTTTTCCTCCAGAAACAATAAGCAGCTTTTCCCATAGATGGGAATCAACTTGGTATTTAATGATCCCAGATGCCAAATGCTGAAGCATTTTATTGCAAGCAGCAACTCTTATCTGGCATTTCTTCAGGGTTCCTTGGCCAACTCTTCCTCTCGCTATAGAGACATTTCCCAAAGCATTCTTCTGTTGCACTTCTGACTTATCTTTCATCCAGAATTTTAGGGGTTTTTCTTCATCCTAGTACCAAGTTATGTATGCATTTCTTACTCAAAACCATCTTTAAAAGATTTATATGGATTTACTAAAGAATTAGCTAAAGAAATGAGTGAAGGCACAAACAAGTTCTTCCTCCACAGCTAGGAAGTGTTTTGTAGTTCCTCTCTGGTAATACTGCTAACAACAATCAGAAATGTGTAGTGTGCTTCTTGTCATACTGCAGTGAAACGAGCTTTAGGGTTTCTATTGCCTTTAGCAAACAAGCAAATACTTCTGTGCCACCTCAGCAGCCTCTACCAAGAAGTCACTGGCATTCTGCACTCTTTAGGGCATATTTTTAGCCATAATTCAACAATCTTCTCAAAGGACAAGGGCATTTTTATTCAAAATCCCAATAAAACATTAAAATGTGAAACAAAACACAGTAAGTACCTTAAAAATATTTTCCCCTCCCTCCAAAATAAGCTCATCAACTTTTTCTTCATGAACAGTAGCATTGTTCTACCTGGTATATTTAATAATTCGGTGATGTATTTTAAATAAATTTTTTATAATGTATTTTGTTTACAAACATCCAAAGAGACATAAAATGATCATTTGATGAACTCACAGGTTAAATGGAGGGAGTGTAAACCAGTTTCTAAAATAATAAGGTACCTCAGGCAGAGCTTTGAGAATGTGTGACGTGTAATATAAATTATCCAAATTCATCATTGCTGTAGGGCAGTTAAACACTTTCATTGCAAATAATGTACTAATACATGAGCAGAGCTAACAGACAAAGCAGTTTGCACAGCAGTTTATGGGCTCTGGCTTAGGATGTGCTAAGTTTCCTGGGAACTCCTGGGGTCATCAGAGGACTGCTGCGAACCTTTGAAGAGCTTCAGGGTGCCTGGTGCTCCCCAGAAGGGATAGCTACAGAAGGCTGTGACTGCTAACAAGCTGTGCAGTGTCCCACAAGCTTTGTTGCCAACTTTTCTTGATTTACGGAGACTTCAAGCTTTTTGTTTCCAGCTGACTCCACATTAAGGACAGCCAAGCATCCTTTCAACAAATGCTAGAAAGAGTGAATGTAACTGCCAAGCCCAGAGCACAGCCAACAGAGTAGAAGGGGCCAGAAATTCCACTGAGGATATTGTGTACTTAGGTAGTGAGGTGCTGCAGGGCACTATCCCTGACCATCCACAGGAGTGACTAGATCAGCCCATTAGAGACCTCAAACCAGACTGAGCTCCTCGGGGAGGATGCAGTTCTGTAGGCCTGGAGCTGCAGAAATGCCTGGAACCTCTTGCTGAGTCTGATGATAGTGTCCTTGCCTGGAGGAAGCACTCGTAGCTGCAGGAGGATCTGTGTTGCCAAGTAAAGGAGCTTCAGGAGGCAGTCAGCAGGCTGTGAAGCTGCGATGGGAACAATATCATGCTCTCCAAGACCCTGCAAATACAAGAACCTGAACTCCCAGACACAGGGAAGGAGAACCAGGAAGAGTCTTTGCATAAGAGTTTGGAAATGGAGACTCCAGTTACAATGAAGGCTAGAAGCTTGTAACTGTGACAGCAGGATGAGGGCTCCTGTCCTATCTGAGCTCTGCCACTACAGAGTAGGGTCAGTGACCTGGTAGCAGAGGAGGAAGTAGAAGCTCTGTCCAGTGAAGCATCTAAATCAGCTAAACCTGAGTCACGAGGCAACACCAAGAAGGAAGGTTGAGTGATGGCAAACGCTGGGAGACTCTCTGCTGCAGGCTGCTGATAGGAGATATCATGAGTCCTGAAGGAAATGGCTCAAGTCCTTGTGAGGGCACTGGCCACTCTTGTTTATCTCTAAAAGGTCTTGCTGACAAGGAGAGGTTCCTGAGGATTGGAAGAAAGGCAGTAAATGGAAATATGTCAAAGAATGGAATGGAAAAAGGCAGAAAAAAGAAGGCTGAGAATGGAGAATGTGACTGCTACTTTCAAGAAAGGCAAGGAGGATCTGGGCAATTGTGGACCAGTTAGCCTTACCCCAGTCCCTGGGAAGATGATGGAGCAAATTACCCTTGAAACTGTTTCCACACACATGATGGAAAAGAAGGTGTCCAGGAGCATGGTCTCACAAAGGGGAAAGCATTCCTGATGATAGCATTCAATGAGATGACTGGTTGACAGCTAATGAGAGGACTGTGGATGCTGTTTTTCTTGAACTTAGCAAGACTTCAGACACTACAATACCATCCTCATAGACAAAACTTGCTGAATTGCTGGACACAAAAACCATATTCAATGTAATTCATCCCCTCATCACATTATGTAGCAATGATATTAAAACTGAAATTCAGTGGCCTGTCTTTTGTAGCTACAGTTCTGGTCAATAACAAAAATGCTGCCACCACAAAGTATCCGTGGGTGGGATGCAGTGGGACGTGATGATGTGTGGCACGGTGAGAATTAAAACTAGAATGGATAGAAATAAGATAGGCAATGCACAAAAAGAATGTCTGAAAGAAGTTTTCAAGACAGATTTCACTAATACATTATTTCTAGCCCTAATATTATAATGCTTCTGTTGCAGATCATTCATAATAGACTCATTCCTGCTTGTTCTTTTGCCCTTCATTTAACCACTCACTGAAAGAACATTCACGTTTTTAATTTGGAAAACCTTAACAAAATAGGAAGTTTAAACAAGCAAATAAACAAAAAATGCTGCTGACACTTTAAAAATGGCTCATTAGAAATGAATGGGAAAACCATCTGTCTTTGTTAGCTACAGATTAGGTATTTCATGCATCAGCAGTGTCTAATACACGCACAAAGGGAACAAAGTTTTTCTAGGATTGTGGGCATTGCTGCTGACATTATATCCTTTTGAACCATGGAGGATCAGTAACAAACAGTTCCACATAAAAGGATAGGGTGTAGATCCCATTCTCATTACTATAAAAACAGTACTTTTTTCCTTTGATTTGAAAGCTCATTAGTAAAATCTACATTTCACTTCTTGGAAGAGATTTCATTGGTTTCCTATGTATTGTTCCTTTTACCTATGTTCTTAAAGTAATTCTAACGTGGTCAAGGGTCAAAATTTTTGTAAACTAATTGTGTCAGTTTTAATGTCAAGATGTTACATGTGTTTATTTTTTCTTGAAATAACTTCACAGCCAAAACAATAGCAAGGTCTCACCTTCAATTAGGAGGCATTTCCTTTTGAAGTAGAGAATTATTTTCAGAGCATAACAGTCACAATTTCTTTAAAAAAAAATTAGAAAGGGCTAGGAACTACAAAACTGGTTTTGGAGAAGAGCATTATTGTATATTTAGAAAAAACAAGTTTGAAAAAGTATGAGTCATTCAGCTAAAACAGTTGCGTCTTTGAAATTATTGCTTATATATGACAGTACAATATGAAATATATGTACACATGTACAGATTATACATTAAATGGTTGTAGTATAACTAAACTACACACATCACAATTAGAAAATCAACATTGGCTTCCCCACCACTAGTTTCTATAGGTAATAAACTTTTAGTTAATAGTCTTTTTGGATTTGTCTGGGATTTAAACTGTGTGTGCTCTGTTAGATCAATAGAAGCATTATAGGAGTTTATTTAGACTGCAATTACAGATTGTACACTGTTAGAGGTCCTCTATAAACCAATGCCCACTCTTCAGCAATAGCAAGCAGACTAATGCAGTAACCATCACATTTTCTTCTACCAAATGCCAGTTTGGGTATATGAAAAAAATCCATCAGAGTTATAAAAAGGAGCCTTTATCTTTGAAGGTCACAGGTGGAGAAAAGGGACCACAAATACAAAAATCACAGCTCTCTGTGAGCATCCATAAGCATTGTTATATGTACGTCTCTTGGACTTGTTCATTCCCTATCTGGAAGGGACAGTAATAAAATTTTCATAGGTTTGCTCTATTGAAATAACTCAGTGAGACACCCATAGAAGAAAGTTGGATTGTTTATATTACAGTAGATATCAAAGGTAGATAAAGACATAACTGACTCTTGGAGACCAACTGAAAATAATTTTTGTTGTTTGCTTTTATAGCTTATATCAGAACAATAATCTTTATAAGGACAAAGCTATTTTTTGAAACGCTGTTTGCCAGGACATGACATGTCAAATTTGGTTTTGTAACAAAATCTGCAGTAGAGAAATAGCCACCTCGTGTGACTGCAGTATTTGAGCAGTGCAGATATATTTGTTTGTTTGCTTGTCTGTTTGTTTATAACATTGAGAAATACTGTCTGACTTGAAGATGCTTAATTTTGGTTTTTTCCTATTTATATACTTTAAAATTGTAACATTCCTTGAAAAAATTTTTCAAGGGTTTACTTATATAATTATTAGGCTAACCTAATCAAGATGTGTTAGGTGATGTCAGGTAAATCTAGTCTTGAAAGATGAAATGTTACTGCCTCTGTTATTTTTTTGAGGTTGCAACCCTCTTACACTATTAGGTGAATGGTAAGAGATTATAATTTGGCATATTAATGAAGGTCAGTTTGTGCAAATAATTTTTTTTCTTTCTCTTATTCTAATAACAAATGTGGAAACAGAGACATCTCTGTTTCTTAATCTACTTCTGAAGTATTTTCTAGACTGCCATTATTAATTGTGACACTCTCTAACCTTTCCAAATGTTTTATTTTATATAGGCTCCTTTGAAAATCTGTGTTTATAATGTTGAAGTTAGCACAACTGCTGCTGAGTGTTGAAAATATTTCAATAGTTCTCTTCAAATATATAACCATAGATACTATATGGTTAAGTGATGTCATGATGATCTGATATATTCTGGCATACTAAATACCATGTCTATCCTTCATTATCAGCTTTTTATAGGCATCTAATTGATTCTAGGCATAAAGTATTCAACGTCTTCTATATTTGGAATAAAAAAAAGACATTAGTACATGTGTTCAAACACATTGAACATGTTTTCTTATACCCTTGCTTCTATTCTTGGATCAGATGATGCTTTGTTGTCAGACTGAGCCATAGACATGCAGTTCCTTCTGTGATTCTCTTCCTTGGAGCTTGAGTAGACCCAAGGTCAACCAATCAACAATTTTGAAAAATTTTCCATACAATATTGGAAACACCTCCCTGTCCCCCTGAAAAACTGATAGAGACATCTTGCTTAAATGACTTGCAGAGTTCAAAAACAGTCTGACATATGAGGGAGATGAACATTTCTTTGCTCATCCGTTCAAATCATTATGCAGAGGTCATTTGCACAGACTTCTGAATTGGTGTGCATTATGTTCAATTGTTTCTTATGTCAAATTCTCCAAATGTCAAGGTAATCTATCTTCAGGGCTAGATTTGTATTGTTCATGCTTCATAAAATTTCAGAGTTGGAGCATGCTCTCTAGCACTTCATGTTGCCATGCTAATTATTGCTAATAAAGATCGCAATTGTAATTACCTTTATTTGGCCTTTTTTGATTGCCTGTGGTGGAAGGAACAGACCTGGAAAGATCTCCTTTACTCCCACAGAGCAAAAGTCCCTTCCACTGTGAGCACTCTACCCAAAGAGTTCATTTTTCTTTTCTGTAATCAGTGTCATATCTGTATATGGGGTGAAGAGCTTTGAGGTCAATTGACAGTGCTGCATTGCTAAACTTCCCAAATTTAACAAAGGTTTCTCCTGGAGGGGCTGTTACCTGCATTCAGGTGATAGCTTCTACTTTTTCAGTTCAGCACTTTTCTTCCTTTCAGATTTCTCAGGTCAAAGAGGACTTGTCTCAAAATCAATACTAAAATACTGTAAGAGTTACCTGTAACTCTCAGAAAATAACAGAGCAATAAAAACTGAGAAAAGGCATTGAGATGCTTTCCATAACAACTAGGCTCTTTATGCTGCAATCTTGCACAGAGTAAGAGATTTCCAAGGGGAAATAGTGCTGAAGATACCAGTTTCCACAGGTGCAGCAATAAACCCAGTTGTCATCAAAGACCGGCATTAAATTAAGAGAGAGGAGGACAAGCAAACAGGCAGCTAGGGAAATGGAAGCCTTTTATTCCAAATCCTTAAGATATGGGGAGTCATCCAGATAGCTGATTTATTCAACTATTCAACATCTGAGTCTAATATATTAACTTGCTGTAACTCTTGCAAACCACATGACAACTGATTCCCTCTGATTCTTGAAACAAAGATTCTTTTTTTCTCTGCCAAAGCTAGTCAGTACCACCTAAGATATTGAAGGCAGATTGTTTACTTACTGTTCATCGTAGCATTGATTTACTAATGCTGTGTTTTCACAAATTACGGATTTTCTCTTTGACAAATCTTTGGAGAGGTGCTGCCTGTTAAAAAGGCTGCAAAATACATACTGTCTCTCAGATTGCCTGGTGAAATCTTGAGTTACCTTGTTGCTGCTTTACTAATTGTTGTTCCAGTGAAGGATGGATGAAGGGCACATAGGCAAAGAATCCAACTCTTGATGTTAGTGAAAAGAGATGGTAAGATAAAAAGGAAGTTATGTCCTTTTCCCTTTGCGTTTTGTCAGGAACAGAAGAAAGTCCAATGTGGGTTTAGTTAATAGAGGATGTTACTCAAAAGAGCAGCTTCATATGCCAAAATGCATATACGTTCTCTATGGAGGTTTGCAGTAATTCAAGAAATTAATGCTACTACTCAGAAAATCGTTTGACACACAGAACACAAATTTAAACTTTCTTTCTCTTCACCCTGTGTTGTGTGATAATTTGCTAAGCTGTGTTCCAAAATTTTCATATTACTATGATACCCTTTTTGTATGTCTTGGGAAGTTTGGGAGATGGGAGGTCCTAAATTTCAAGGGATGATTCAGTATTTTTTGATATTGTTATAATTTATTTTAAAAAACTTGAACATGGTAAACGGTTTTTCTAGCACCTTAGATAATAACCAAAACTGTAAAACCAGAGTAAAAAATGCTCCCAAAACACCAGACTAATTTTTTTTTTATTATTTGAATTTCTGCTGCATCTAAAATAGGAGTTTAAGTAGGCAAGACTGATGGGAAGGAACTTCAGCAATTGTTTTCCCCATGGTCATGGTCTATGAACAAGACTGTTGATACCAAATACATTTTACTTTCTGGTTCCAAGCCATATGGCCCAAGTGATCCTGCTATATGACAGCAATAATCTTCAGCTTTATTTATTACAGTTTTTATTTATTTTGTTGTTTTTCTTAATAAAAAGTATTCAGTACTTGTGCTTGTCACCATACACCGGGGCAACATAGTTCCAGATATTGCCTTACACCGGGCCAACACAGTTTGCAGTATAACATTGCAGCACCATCTGCAGTAATCACGCATGGGAAGAGCTACAGCGGCTCACCGACCTTATGNNNNGTGGATTGCAGTCCGTGAGGCTCATACTACCAGAGGCTTCCAAGAGCTTCTAAGGCTCAAGCCAATTATCACCGCAATACATACAAACATGGGGCACCAGATGTCAGAGTCCAAAGAGTCCAGCATAGAGCAGGGTGGCAGGCATCAGCAACCAGAGGCAGGCAGTGGCAGAGGAAGGTGGCAGGCAGAGGCAGGCATCAGCAGGCCCGAGCCAGCATCCGCAGGCATCAGCAAGCAGTGGCAGACATCCACAGGCACCAGCTCAGCATCCACCCAGTCAGCTCCAACTCAGCTCAGTATCTGCTGCTCTGTGATCCTACAGCACAGCCCTTATACCCATCATCCCTTGGGGAACTCATGTGCTTCTTGTTACAGGAATCACCACACCTGCATTCAATGCTGGCCTTCCCTCCTCCCAGGGACACAGCCGCAAGCCATCAAGGCCAAGGCTGCCTACAGCCTACTCTTGTAACACCACAGTGCTTTTAAAGGACATGTATTCCTTCTAATGAGACAGTTTTACTAATGATTTTTAATTATTTTAATGTTTACTGGCTGAAACAGAAAACCATGTAATTTCATCTGGCCTTATAGATAGGATGAATTGCTGTTATTCTTATTGAAATAAATAAGGAAACAGTTTGATCTGAAAAGGAAATGAGTGTGTACTTCATCTCTGGGGTCCAGTAGTCTGAAAGTTGCATCCAGCCTGACATAAGATGTATCTTATATTCTGGTTCAGGAAAATGGAAAAAAGTAAACAGCAGCATTAAAAAAAATTGAGAGTTGAAAGCATAAATACCCTTCGTAGGATGTAAAATTCTGTTTCCTGAAACAGAAATGTGTGCATTGTAGCTGTAACAGAGCTTAAAGTAAAAGCTGACATATAACTTGCTGTCTCATTGAGCTGAATGTTACCCTGTGATTGTGTGAACTCATAGGTTCAAATAGAAGATGAAGGAAGAAATATATGGAAAACAAACAAATACAGCTTTCTCTATTTGTTCCTCTAAAATATGTTTGTTTGGGTTTTTCTGTAGTGTAATGTTTCTGAATACACAGAATATTAGGAATAAATTTTAGTTATTGTTACCAAAGGGAAGAATATGAGCAGAGAATTATGGGAGGAAAGTATACAGAACAAAGAAAGTATATCTTAAAAATTGAGAAAAAGAACAATGATTAGAAGTCTAAGCAATTGAACGGGAAGGGAATGAAAACTACATAAGCCCTCTGAAGGTTTTCTGTATGCATCAAACATGCAAAAGACACACTTAAACACTATTAAAATAGCAGAAACTTAATCTTTTTATCTCTCTTCTCAGCAATATACCTCCCAAATAATTTTTCTCCAGTTTGGGGTGCATGTCTTCTATTACTTGGTACCATTCCCCAAGTACTTTATCTAGGCTTTCTTAGCCACCACTTCAGATCCAGCTTGTAGACTGCAGGTGGTGTATATACTTCCCATTAGCCAATATCTACATCTCAGTTAAATTTAAAAATGGTATGTATGTGTATGACAAAGATAACAATTTTGTTTTCCCTAGTTTCAGCTTTCCATCCTTATTCTAACAGCTGATTAAGGCAGGTGGACTTCCTTTTAAGTATAATTTTTGCAATTTATGTTCACCTATCAATTTACTATGTGATGGACAAATTGGTCTTTGCTTACTTACTGATTAATCCTTTGGAGAGAGGTGAGAGGGCAAAAGGAGATATCTCTTCCTGTGTGGCCACTTTCTTGCTGTACACAGTTTGGAAAGATATTTATCATTTGGTCATGGCAGACATGAGTGTATTGAGGAATTAAAAGCACATGATAATGGATTAACTTCTTTAGCTATTTCTTTTGTTCAATCTTTTTCTGCCCTGAACTTCGTCATTGAAATCAAATCAAGCTATTGCTTATTTCACTGCTGATGAAACTTCCCATCATCAGATTGACAGCCCAAGGAACTGAACTTCCTTATTGACTAACCAAAGCTGTGATAGTTAAATAGCACTTTCTTGCATCAAACTGAGAAGATGGTAGTTCTCTGTGCTCAAGCTGATAACTTAGTTTACAAAAAATTGGTGATAACTTTTGTAGTAATTGTAATAATGAAGGATGATATTGTAATCATAGAATCACTTTAGGTTGGAAAGGACCTTTAATATCCTCAAGTCCAACCAAAATTAATTGTAATAACGATGCCCTACTAGTTCTCAACAGCAAAGCTGAAAGTCTTATACCTCACCTCCTGACGTGCCACCATTGATGGAATTTATATAAACTATACAAAATGGATTTATTTTTAATTAAGAGTTAATTAAGATTTTAATTTTAACTTAAGAGTTACAACTTAATAACTTAAGGGTTTCTCAGGCAACAAGACACACCATTCCTAAAAAAAAAATATGGTCCCCTATGCTCCGATACTGCAGTGCTTTCACAGTGGCGAGCACTCCTTACAACAGTCAGGAGGACCTTGGGGATTGATTCTACCCCTGAGCTGAACTGTATGATTCAGTTCAGGAGCTTAAAGTAGAAAGCACTGGTGTGGAAAAGATCTTCCTGTTATTCATGTTAATCAAAAGTTTTCTGGCACACCTCAAAAAAGGTCAATGAATAAGCAGGTTTATAACACAGCATTTTTATTTCAGGAGTTAATTGTTCCTGCCTTCTTAACCACAGCAATTAAAGAAATAGGAATTTTACTCTTTGTCATTATTATCCTTATGAATTTTCCTCAATCATTTAGAAATTCTATCCCATCACCATTATTCATAAAGATTACTATATATGTCTCAATTAAAGACTATGAAAAAAAAAGACTGGAATAAAAAAATATTGCTTTTGTAATACAGAACAGATTGAGCAACTAGTTTCATCCTTAGTTTTGGCCATTTCCCTGTCAGAGCCCACTTCTTTCTTTCTGCACCGTGGCCCCAAACCTCCCCCCCAACACAAAGGGCTATGATTTTTCAGGCAGTGAGAGCAGGAAGGAACCCCTTCCTAGAGGGGATATTCCCAGAGCTGAAGCTGGAGCACAGGATGCAGCTGTCACTGGGCCTTAGCACAGAGGTTAAACCAGTGATACCCAGCTCAGGGTAAGCCCCTGCACTGTCAAGTCAGCCCACAGCTCGGGGCCTTATCCAAGTAGCGGCAAAAGTCATAGAATCACAGAGTCCTAGAATGGTTTGGGTTGAAGGGGCCCTTTAGAGATCACCTAGTCCAACCCACCCATCTGCCATGGGACAGGGAGACCTTTAACCTGATAAAGTTGCTCAAATCCCTGTTCAACCCAAATTTGGAACGCTTCCAGGAATGGTGCATCCAGGGCAATTCTCTGGGCAACCTGCTCCAATGTCTTACCACCCTCATTGTATAAACTTTCTTCCTTATGTCAAACCTGAATCTCCCTCTTTCAGTTTAAAACTTCTCCCTTGTCCTGTCACTACAGATCCTGGTAAAAACTATCTCTATCTTTTCTATAATCTCCCTTTAATTATTGAAAAACCCATTTAAGTCTCTTCAGAACCTCTCTTCTCTACGCTGAACAACTCCAGCTCGCTCACCCTATAGGCATTTTTATGACCATCTTCTGGACTCACTCCAACTGGTCTGTGTCTGTCTTGTGCTGGGGACCCCAGAGCTCAGTGCAGTACTCTAGAAGGTTCTCACAAGAGCACTGTAGAGGGGCAAAATCACCTACCTCAACTTAGCTACTTTTTATGCAGCCCAGGATACAGGTGGCTTTCTGTTCTTCAAGTGGGCATTGCTGGCTCATGTTCAATTTTTCATCCACCACCTTTTCAATAGGTCTGCTCTCACAATCTGTTCATCCCCAAGTCTATATTGATGCTGGTGATTGTATTGATCCAGGAATAAGGCCTTGTACATGGCCTTGTTGAACTTCATGAGGTTCACATGGACACACTTCTCAACCCTGTCAAAGTCCCTCTGGATGGCATCACTTCCCTTCCACGAATCAGTTGCAGCACTCAGCTTGGAATCATCTGAAAATTTGCTGAGTGCACTCAATCCTATTGTTTAGGTCATTGATGAAGATGCTAAATAGTATTGTTCCCCATACAGACCCTGAGGGACCTCACTTGTTACTGATCTCTATTTGGTCTTCCCTAGCACAGAGGTGAGGCTGACTAGTCAGTAGTTCCTACAGTTCTCCTTTTCACCTTTTTAGAAAATGCACGACATTTTTTTTTCTTCCACTCACTGGGTACTTTGCTTACTGCCATTGCTTCTCATCGATGGTCAAGACTGGCTAAAAAGCTACATCAGCCAATTCCCTCAGGCCCCTGGGGTGCATCTCATGGAGTTCCATGGACTTAGGTATATTCAGGTTCCTCAACCCTGACTTTCTCCTAGCACGGGAAGGACTTAATTCCCCCAGTACCTAGCATGAGCTTCAGAGATGTGGGAAGTGAGACTAACAGTGAAAGCTGAGGCAAAAAAATAAGTTGAGTATCTCAGTCTTCTCTCTGTCAGTTGTTGCCAGTTCTCCTCTGTTTATTGCAGAGGTACAGTTTTTTTAATCTTACTTTTGTGGCCAACATACTGTAAATCCCTTCTTATTCTTTGCAGCTCTTGCCAAGTTAAGCTCCAAATGGGCCTTAGCTTTCCTAATGCCACTCCTACATATCCAGACAACATCCCGTATTCTTCCCAGGATAAATGTCCCTTGTTCCTTGCGTGTGCATTTCCTTCTTACACTGCAGTTTACCCAGGAGATACTTACTAAGCCATGCTGGTCTCCTGCCTTCTTTATGTGATTTCTTACATGTGGAAATCAAGAACTTCTGTGCTCTAAAATAAAAGTCCTGAAAGAGCTGCCAGCTTTGTTCAGATCCCTTTTCCCTGAAGGCAGTTTCCTGGGGGATCCCATGGACTGAAGTGGGACTAAAATCTAATTGAAACTGCTAATAAACTGGAAGTTTCCTCTCCTAAAATTCAGGGTCCTGACTACTCATCTGCTATCCCATATCCCTCAAGATTGTTAATTCAATCAGGGCATAAGCACTGCAGCCCAGGTTAATGCATTCTCTAATTAGTTAATTGGTGTCACATTTGATTGGTTACAAATGGAGAGCTCTAGGAATAAAGTAGGGAATGAATAATGGCAATGATAGTAAAGGCAGGCTCGAATGAATTTAGGGGAGAGGAATAGGTGAAAATTTGAGGAGACCATCTAGGGGTGACATATGAGAGCATAGAACTAGGAGCACTAGAAGAACTTCAGAGATAAACTTGTGACAGCTTTTGCAGGTCAAAGCTGGTGAAACAGGTCTGATAGCTGTCTGTGGAACAAAGAATACATTAAACTTTCAGAGTATGAAAGAAAAAAAAAATTGTTTATAGGAGGAAAGAAGAGATAGAAACATGAGTGTTTGAAGCCTTTGTAGTGACTGGAAGTGTATGTCCTTGGAGCTTTGTGGCGTGTGTTGGTGCCCTAAATTTCAAGCTGTGCATGTATTGAAAGCAAGCTCTCATTTCACTACTTTAGATGATCCAATAGCCTCTAGCTTACAAGGACTGAATTTGTCACTGAGTACTGTGGTTTCTCAGGCTGTTAGTTGATTTGATTGAATGCACTAAACAACATAAATCCTTACTGTAGAATGGCCCATTGTTGCATGTATTGTATGGCTAACAGGCTGACCTAAACTTCACTGAATGTCTTGCCATTTCTCATCAAGAATCCGTCAAAGAGGCAGTTGAATGATGGGCACTCTGTAGCTGAGGGTTCAGTTTAGGATTCCTGTTGCTTTGACTGAACCACTGAGGAAAAAACAGTTCTGCTGCTTCTTAAATATTGCAATTTTTTTCTGCGATACCACCTTTATCTTTGCAAAGATAAGTGCTCTGATTGATATTTTCTGAAATGTTTTTCATACAGAAAACTAAAAAGACCTGTTTCTTGTATTTTTCTGCTGTAAAGGAAGAGGTCTAAAAGCAAGAAAGGGCTTCTGAAATTTATTCTGCTCTAGAATATTCATCTACATTACTGCTTATCACAGAATATGCTGAATTGGAAGGGACTCACAAGGATCATCGTGTCCAACTCCTGTCCCTGCACAGGACCATCCCCAAGAGTCACACTATGTGCTTAGTTAAACTTTGGTATTTTTTCCAGAGCTTCTAGCTGAGCTAGGTTGGAATAAACCCACCAATATGATTTTCTAATTGACAGACAGCCACTTTAGAACTCTTAAGATTCAGGAGAGACTGCCTCTCCAGTAAGCATGCTAAAAAAATGGTTTTGGCTCAGGGTAGTTCTTGCTAATGTGTGCAAACAGTTGATAAAAGGGAGTGAGAAAAATGGAGGCAGACTCTTCTCAGGGGTATCCAGTGACAGGAAAACATGTAGTAGGCAGAAGGTAAACTACATGAAATTCCACATGAAGATTAAAAAATACTCCTTTTTTTTTAATGTGAGGGTGGTCAGGTGCTGGAATAGAATGCCCAGAGAGGTTTGGAGTCTCCATCTTTTGAGATACTCAAAACCAGGCTGGACACAGAACTGAGAAAACTCTAGTTGTTCCTGGTTTGAGCAGGGGAGTCTAGATGAACCTCAGAAACTTTTTTCCAAAATCAATGATTCAGGTATTTTTAAGACTCTTTCCTGTTATTTAATTCCTTAAAACCTTTAAGGTAGAATATAAGGCAGGTGATACCTATATATTTCATTGGAATGTGAGAAGTAGAAGGGCAGTTTTCAAGCAGGTAAGAACCAAATAATTTAACACTTAATTTATCATATAGAGACAGTAATATTACTTTTCTGGATAAAAAACTTGACTATAGCTTGCAATTTTTAATTTTGACTTTAATGTTAAAACAGGTGATAAAATACAAAACCATGAATACAATTTGTGTATTTTCATTGTCCTCTCCTTTTGTTTGTGTTTGTACAGAAGGCTTTTCAATTTGTGGAGAGGTGTATGGAAGGTAAAGAAATAATACTCATGGAAGCTGATTTATATGTGTTGGAGTAGTTCTACACATGTCACAAAGCAGTATGTGGGGCTTATACTATGAAAAAGAATAGTTTACATGAAAGAGTCATGATTTGGTTTTCTAATATCAATGGAAATATTTGGATTTGATTATTGGAAAGAAAATATTTGTGTAGGTAAGTTAATAGAATGATAAAAAGAAGTTTAGCATTGACTATCTTATCTTTACATGGCCTCTTAAAAGCATGTATCAGTCTTTTATTTTTCCCTGAGAATTCTAGAAATCATCTTGGTTTTTCTAATGGAATTAAAAAAAAAATTAGTCATCTTGAAGAAGTGTGTTTGCATTTTTGCCTTCTGGTCAGATAATTTCCAAGAATACCAGCTGTAGTAGCTCAATTTATGATGTACTTTAAATAGTCCTAACACCTCCTTACCTTGTTTAAATAACAGCTCTCGTTAAGACAAGATTTTGTCTTGATTCTTAAAACAGGGCCTCAGGATAGACACTTCTATGTATTTTTTTTCACATTTAATGAGGACTCCAGTAACTATTTTTAATACTCCAGAAAGGAGGACAAAAAGCTCTGTTATTAATTATCTCCTTTGCATTAATAGTGACTGTTGCATCTCAGCTGGTAGCTGGCATGAAGCCAGGGTAGGAGTGCCCAGTTGTGTAGTGTAGATAGCTGTTGTGTTTCAGTGACCTAATGTTCCCTGTAGTCACACAGAATAGTTTTGATAACTCAAAGGCAGTTATGAAACTCATTAGGGGAAAAAAAGGGAATGAAACGTGTTTAATGTTTGCTCCTCTGCCCCTCAGTTATGTCCATAAAGTCGAACCAGGTCAGAACTGAACCATGTTCTCCTAATATGAAGTGAAAGGCTCTCCATTTAATGAGCTTTCTAAGCTAAAAATGGAACATAGCCAAATACTACATACCAATTTGTAGTAGTGCATCAGTAGTAATTTATTCAGAACTTCATAAAAAAAGTCAAGAAAAAAATGAGCAGCTGTGAAACAATTAACATCTATGTTCTGATCTGTTGGGTCAGAGTGCTCTACTATGGTCAGCATGAGACATTTGGAGATGCTTAATTTGTAAGAGTCTAATGCTTTTATATATTGACTACTTAAGAGAAAACTCAGTAAAGCACTGATTGGGGGGGCAGTGTTATTCCTTGGATGTTGCTTCTAGACGATAAATGGATTCTGCCATGTATAGCAAAAGCAGGTATGTTTGTTGTGCATAAGCACAGAATAACATCTTTTTAACCGTATTTCCAAAAGTATGTTTTGCGTATCATAACTGATGAGTCCTGAAATGTGATTTTTGTCAGTTATTTTCAGAATGTCTGAATGCTTTTTGATAGTAACAGCTATTAGTTTTTAACATGAGAAAAATACAGTAACGTGATTTTTGAATCCATAATGCTAAAATACTCAGGCCGTTAAAATCAGAAAGTTCCTTTGTAATATGCATTCCGTTTCATGTTACATGGAAATTGTATCCCACAAATAAATAACACAGAACACCAAAAATTTGAAAGAAAATACTGTTTTTTCAAGGGGCGAAATTTACCTTGATTTATGTGGCAAGCAATACCTGTGCCTTACAGAACAGAACTACATAATAGATTCTCCATTATACGACCTGTTTCTTATTAAAGAACGATTCCTCTTACCAAATTATAACTATGAAGATATATTTGAATGGTTTAATACCTGAAATCAATATTTATCAAAGTAGACAAGACCTGTTATAGTTCATCTGTCATATTGTCTCTTGTCCTGCCAAATAGTTGCAAAAATAAAATTGAATTCAGTTTAACTTTCAGTGAAAGTAACAGGAATGAATGACTTTTAAAGTACATCGAGGCCTCTATTATTGCAACTAGTGAAGAAATTTGGCTCTGCAAACTTTGAAATCATTAGCAAATTGTTTTCTTTGAATTTACAGAACCTTATCATATTAATATTGTGAATAAAAATAGATTATCTAGTTCATGAAGATAGGTTCTTTACAATCAGATGTAATTTTGATTTTTGTTGAAGTTTTCTTTTCTGTGTTATCTCTAACAGATCTTCACAAAAGCATACAAAAAAGAGAAAGAACACAATGGAACTCAGATCCTTCATGCCTCCTACCTGCTTTCTTAAGTGTACTGGATATGCTACCTGATGCATTTCATCCCAAATGTTGAAATACTTACTAGTTTCACACATATGAAAAGATGTCCTTCTAATCCCTAACCTTTAGAAAATTTACTTTTTGTATTTGATAATTCGTGTTGTTGTTTCGTCTTAAAAAAGTTGAAACACAATTCTGTCTACATTTCCTAAACCAGATGGTTCTCCCAGTGATACTGTGACTTGAATAAGTCTTTTTGCATTTGCTCAAGCAAACTGTGGGAGAAGAACCTGAATATAGCCTTTATTCATAATGCATTCTGATACAATTTCCAGGAAAAGAAAAGCTATTCACAGAAAAATAATATTGATTTTGTTTTAAAATTTTCTTTTACTTTTTAAATAGAAATGTTTGGAAGTGATTGGGCTAAGCTGTTCATTTTTACTCTGCCACATCAATTCTTTTTCCTTTTTTTTCCCCCTCCAGATGCACATGTACAGCAGGGTGGACAGGGCCAGACTGCAGTGAAGATATAAATGAATGTGAATCTGAACCATGCTTGAATGGAGCCACCTGTTTTGAATCTGTGAAGCCGGGGCAGTTTGTATGCATTTGTCCTCCATTTTATACTGGCGACTTCTGCCACCAGCGCTTCAGCCCCTGTGAGCTGCCTTACAATCCGTGTATAAACAATTCAACCTGCCTGGCACAAGTAGATGGAAAACCAATGTGCATTTGTAAAACAGGTGAGAACTGGAATAGTTAATTTCTTCCATTTTCTGTTGTGCTACAGAAAAGTTGCAAATACATGTTGAATTTATTGCTGTCTTTAATGTAAGTGGAAAAGAATATGTTTCAAAGAACATAAAACCATCATGTATTGCAGCAGGTCTATCAGTTGTGTTAAAATACTGGAAAGATAGCTATCAGTTTACCTATTATTAATTTCTTATATTATTATACTTATCAAATCTATGGTGGTTTAGATTCAGCTCTCAGAATTAATATTTCTGTGTCAATTGTTACAATGACATAGAGATAGATGTGCACCTGGCAAGCAGAGACAAACTAAATTGACAAAACAGACAGGCAGATTTAGAAAAAAATATATGCAAATTGTTGAAAGTTCAAAAATTGGAGCAAGTTGGAAATGGTTTCTTTTCCTGCTGAGCTGTCAGGAAGGTCTGGCACATCAAGGAAGTAATCTTCCCTTGCCTAATGGATATAGCGGGTTGCTCCCCGTATGCACAACAAGCCAAATCACAACAGGTGCTGACAGCTTCCCTGGGCCATGGCTTAAAAGACACAATCTCTCCCTCAATGTACAAGAACTGCTAAGGTGGAACGGAGCAGCAGTTAAACTATGCAGAACATTGCTATGTGCTTCCATGTAGGACGTTATGAATACATTAACTAATGAAAAACTGCACTGAAAATTTAAGTAGCAGGGGAGTACAACTACTGAAACTGGAATTGGAGCAGGATTTTGAAGTCTTCACTGTTATGCCTATAAAGGTAGGGGTGTCTTAGGGACAAAAGATAGCAAATATATTAATTGCAAGTGTTACATGACAAAACTATTACTCGTAATTTACTAAACTACGAAGATATGGATATAATATCTAGGAATCAGGAGTATATATTACTTAGAGTTTTTTTTTACTATTAAGGTAAAGGTTACCAAAAGCTGCTGAGGTAAAAAACCCCAAGCATCACTGGGGAGGTTTGCAAGTTGCTTATTGAAGCATCTTTAAGAAAAGCTGTTTTTCAAAAACAGCTTTTGACACAAGATATTGATTTTTGAAACCTTTTTTGGAAATGATCTATAGAGAGACATGTAACTCAAGTCTTTTCTTAACATTGCTCAGAAAAAATCATGTTTTCCAAACATTTTTGTGCATGGTTTCTGAAGAATCAAAAAAACACACATCCAGGATTCTCAGGGAGTTTTGATGGAATTTTTAAGAATCTTGAAGCTTGCAGCTAGGAATCTTCTGGCAAGTAGTAGGGGAGTTATGTGAATCAGTAACGTACATTGCTAAGAAATCTTGGAAAGTGGAAAATTCAGCATTGTAAAGGGGTAAAAGGCATAATTTATGAAGTGAGTTGATCACTCATGCTAGGAAAAATGCAACCATTTTTTCAGGACTCTTATAAAAAATGGAGAGACAGAAAATTACAGAATTTTAGCTGAAAGCAGTTTGAGGAAATCTAATTCCTCTGTTGTCTTCTTGTCTATAATTTTTGTCTTGCATGTTCCTCCCTTCTTCTCCTGATAAACTTGTCAGGATTATAGAGCTGATCACAAATGGCAATCACACTGACACAGGTAGATTATTCCAAGACACTTGACTTAGTAATAAATGGCATATGGATTAAACTTGCCAGTAGTTAACAGTCCAGTCATTAGAAAGTGTGAGTCTGGTGTAACAGGAAACACGAAACGTAGCCGTGCTTACCAAATTCTAACAACTTTCTATAGAACACCATAGCTGAGATGGGTACAACAGGACCGTAAATTATACTATTGACAGTGGTACATATTTAGAAGAAAAAGAAAATATACACTGACTAAAGGGAGCTGGGCTAGGTCAGAGAATACAAAAGCTGATAGATTATGAATTGGACACAATCAAAGTTGATGTAAGATGTCAGGACAGAATTGCCACAGCAAATTGGTAGGAAGGTAGTGAAGTTATGATTAGTTGTAGTATAAAGCAAAACTGCGCTTCTTTGTTCTCATATGTGCATTCGGGAACTACAGTTGTCTGATTTTGCTCTAAAGACTTCTAAAATTCTATAAATCCCATTAATGTAAGACTTCCTCTTGAGCTATTTGCCCTAGATACAGAGGTTTTCTTCCTGCAAGGACATAGATTATAATAGTTGTGTAACAAAACTGGGCTCTCATATCATAGATCATGGAACATTGTTAGACCATGACTTTAAGTTAAATTGTCCACACAAGCAGCTTAAACAGTTAAAATAATTATGATCTCTACAACTGCACGATGATATTCAAAGTTGCAAGAATGTTGTAGGGAGGGTGCTTATTGCAAAAGCTTTGGAATCACTGCTGTAGAACAAGTTTCCCAAGAGGTGTACAGAAAACCCCTCTCAAATACTTTGCTAGTAATTGATAAGCAAGGGTTTGATCAAGGCAATTGGGAGGACATGGGGGGTTGAGCTGTTAATCATATAGCCAGCACTGAATCTCCTTAAACACTACACATTAAATGCAAAGAAAACAGGAGGAATAGAAAACTTTGGTAAAATAGCAGAATTTTTATTGCCTAATTTGTCAACATGCTTTTCTGGTATTGGAGAATTCCATTCTTAGAATTAATCTTAATAATAGAAATGAAAATATAGTGTAACAGAAGAGTAAGGCAGGACATGTAAGCAAAACTACAGAATTTAAATAGTGTTGAAATATTTGTAGCTGAGCCTTGGCCACAATTCGTAAATTCCCCAAAAGGTCTATGTGAAAAAGATCCAAAGACCGATTCTACTGCATATATAAGTGAAATAGAGGGTGAATAAACAAGCGTATGGGCATTAGACCACGCTGTTCTAGCTAATGGTAAGCACAAAACTGTTAGTTTTGTAGAGGCAACCCAAAAGAAAGATAGGACAGTTTGGTAAAAATAGGGAAGCTTTCTGAGAACAGTTGTGTTCCAAGACAAAAGAAATTACTGAAAAAATGTATTCAAAATCAAGGAAAACTACGAGACGGCATACAACTACTGAGCGCAAGATCGTCTCTCTGGCTAGGACTGGTGAAAAACAAGTTTAATTAATGATGAAATGGGAGATTAAAGGTAACAGTTTTCACAAAGTGTGAAACCTGTGTAATTACCAGCACATAAATATTGCAGAGAATAACAAGATAAAAAAATAATTATGGGACAGAAAATATCTAGTGTTTTCTAATAAGACTTTTTTTAACAGTGATTTTTTTATTTTATGAGAACTATTAGTAGATATAGGTATAGTAGCAAGGCAAGCTAGTAGGAATGGCAGATAGAGTTGCTGCTGACATAAAGACAGGAAGGGAAGGACAAGATTGTTGAGTTAAAATGGTTCCTAGAATTCCTGCTTCTTAGAAGGTAGAAATAAATCTCTTTTAAAAATTAGAGGTACAACTTCCTTCATTAGTCCAAGTAATATGGATGGGATGAGCTCAGGATGTTTATGCAGCCTCCTTATTACAATGGAAGCAATTTTCCTTATACATGTTAGGTTGTGATAGAAAAATTATCAGGAAATGCTACATATTATACATTATGTATTGCGTACATATAGAGAGTGTTCATATCAAAGCATTACATACTCTTTTCAGAAATATGGATTATTTGTGTTAGCTCAGTAACATTTTAATGAGTTATGGTAGAAGGGAAATTAGATCAATGGAATAATGTATGTATTGTTGAAAGAAATAAACAGGAAATATCTGGATTAATTTAACCAGATCTAGATGTCCACAGTATTACATTAAGGAGGCATTATTTTCTGAGGTACTTCATTTCATGCAAAAGCAGATATACAATGTCAAATGGCTAACGCTATAGAAATATTTATGTCATTCTGCCAACTATTTAGGCAGCTTAGAAATAATCTTTCAGGTGGTAGGCAGGCTGAATTCTTTACCAGTTGCCTCTTGCTGTTTTATTATTGCTGGAGAGATTTTTTAACTTTTTCTTTTTTTAATCTACATAGCTCTGGAAAGCACACAGTTTTAGAGAGGAGTAAAAAGAACATGTCGTTAGAGCACACAAGTACATAAAAGCTTTGTCACCTTATTTGTGCTCACTGTAGCTTTAAAGATATAAAGTTAGAAGCTGAGAAGTTGAAAAACTGGTTTATGCAAAAGGAATTGCATGGGGCTTAAGGTTAAAACCATCAGTTTTAGGGTGTAAGGAAATTATGTGTATTGTTCCAGGGAAATCTCTGAAGAGGACTCATCTCTTAAGGTGAAACAATAGCTACAGTTTTTACTGGAATTAGATATTCTATTTTTCTTTATCCTCCATGTATTCTTTCTAAAAGCAATACGTTCTTGATGCTTCAAGGTAATTTCTGCAGTCCTTGTTTTAAACAGTTTTTTCCAGGACTTTTTCACCTCTTTTATCAGTCTACTCTCAATAGCTCTTTCCCATGACACCTACTCTTTGTTCTAGATGCTAGTGATTATTTTTATTTGGTCTATAGCATCTTACAGCTAGACGTCTGAACTGAAGGAAAATATGTTTCAGCCCATATCTGAAACAAAGCTAAGTGAAAATTATCATAATGTACAAACTTTATAATACCAAGCAGAAATAATAAATAGCTGATGAAAAAATTTATTTCAATTGGAGTTTGCCATTGTCAGATTTCTGAGCCCTTTGGTGCCAGTTTCTTTTTCAGACACACTCATACATAATTCACAGGGGGAAATAGCCTTTTTACAGTGCCTAATATTTTACACGCCTTTGATTTTGATTTATGTACCTACTTATGTTAGGCTGAACAACCTAAGTACCTGAACTAATGATTATGGGGCTGCTATGAGATCTCTGCTGTTTGCAAACATTGGTTCATAAATAGTTCATGGTAAGGAGACAAATATCCATGATACTGTTCTGATGAGCAAAACAGTAGAGAGCTTATGGAAAAAGAATCCTGTTAGAATCCTGTTACCTGCAGAGGTCAATTCCATAATATTTCTCTGCAATGGAATAAGGAGAAAAGGACCATAACTGTGACAGCAGATATTTAGCTTCTATACTCTGCATATTCCATCACTTTGCAGCTCCCAGAAGGCCCATAGGTAGAGTTGAGAAATGCAGGATTTCCTAAATTTCAGAGAAACAGAAGTAAAAATAGCATCTGTCTCATCTTAAGTAACAGCTTTCCAGATGTATCTAGACCTCATATCATTAAAATTACTTTCACGCCACCTGAACAATTAAAAATAGAGTGAAATAAGACTGTATTTTCTAACACAAAGAACTGTGATGACTTTCAAATGTTTTTCATCTCTGTTAATTTCTGAAAGTGTTGAATATGTTATGTTACTACAAAAATTGTTAACCTTTCTGAGATACTTCCTCAAATATATCTATATGTATTCAATACATTCACAAATAAATGTTTTAAAGTAATTGCTGTATCCCTTTGATTTAAAAAAAGCAATTTGGATACCAGTAATTCTGTTGACACCTTCAGTTTTTCTAATGTGACATGAAAAATACAGTAGAATATGTTTGACAAATAAAAACCATAGCAAGCCTGTTATCACACCAGTAATGTCACGATTTCCAAAAAAGTTTTATACAGTAATACATTTGACATATTAAACACTTTAGAGCAGTTCCCCTCATTGTCTTTTTATTTACTTTTGCAACACGTGAAATAATTTGGAAACATCTCTACATTTCTGTGAAAATTACACCTATGCAAAGTTTAGTTTAAGTATCCCAGAAGATCACAGCTATGTGTGGCAGCAGTTGTAGCTTATAGAAAATAACCTAATGTATTAAATTACCCTTTGTGTATGACTCTCATGTGAAATAGAAGAGTCTGTACATGTTAGACTCCTGAGGTATTTCATCTTCAATAAGCACTACATAAATAAACTACCAATTCTTTCTTTAAACCAATTCCACTTAGGTATGACTGTTTTAACTAGTCTTCTGGATTTGAAGGTAATGTAATTGGTGCCTGTTCAAGAATATTCTTAAAGTAAATATTTTATTAATATCTTAATCCTAACACTGCAGTATTTGTTTTGAAGTTTGACCTCTCCTGTTTGTACAAGTGATGTGCACAATGTTGCACAGCTTTCTTTTTGTAATTTACTCTGAAAATATATTTAAGGTCTGAATTAAAATTGGCTTATTGTCATATGCTTTTATTAAAACATCCTTTCTAAAAGCTTCATAAATTCTAAATATACTACAGCAAAGACATGCAGAAAATATGAATGAAATAATATTTTGGGATCCTTTTAAGCAGATTTGTGTGTTTCTGAATAAACATTTTAGTTGAAAGCAGGTTTTCATTAACTCTCCAAAAATTGCTAGAAATGCTAAAAATTCCTTAGAAAAAGTCACTGCATTATTTCACAATTTTTCGTTGCGGATCAAAGTATCATCTAAGTAGTTGCCTGTAATTTTTAATAGTATATGTCATTATGAAAAAAATTAATGACTTCTTTAATCAAAAAAGGACTGAGATAATTTGTCAGTAAGTATAAGACAATAGTGTAGTAAATTGAATACTTAGATTGCTCATTTCATAATGTAGTAGGTAGCCACTAAAATTTTGTGATGAAAATATTATTTTTCTTTGTTTTCAGGAAAAATAGATAAAGTAGAATGCCTGCTATATGTTTGCTTATTTTATGTCTTTTCAAGGTATTGATATGCTGCTATGGGCTGGAAAAATATGTACTACTGCATTCAAAAATGTGTTTAAATAATGCTTTGTATATTCACTTCTGTACTATTTACTTCAAAAAGACCATAAAACATCCATAACCAGTGAGGATGACAGGCAAAAGCAGAATGAGCAATGCCTCCATTTGCCATTTTATGTATTCTAATCTGATAACTGTAGTATTTTTTTAAGATGCTTGCTTAAATATTCTATATTATCACAAAAAATAAGAAGCTATTTTGTATAAAATCTGTTAATGTTTTTTTTCGATTTTGCTTTGTTATTTTCACAACCCTTCCACGGTTACCTCATAAAGCTAAAATATGTCTATGTATCTGTGAGTTATCTATAACGTTAAATTGGTTTACCTTCAGTTTATGCTTTTCAGTGAAGTTCCATTTTCCCTGTGCATTGACACAGGCTTCCCCTCAGTAATCAAATTTAGTTTTAGAAATTTAAAACCTTACAAATAAATGAGAAATTATAGATGCAGAAGTTGACTACAAATAGTCCTGTGAGTCCCGGTCTCTTACATTCACTATGTCCTCCAATTTCTTAATTAAACCAGAGTTAGAGAAACATGTTATCATCTTTTCTGCTTTTGCTCAGTGGCACTGGATGGTATATATATAGAACAGCTACTGAATATTTTGTGTCAGTGACTTCTGTCTACTCACGCAACCAGGCCTAGTACTTGGTCTGTGGTATACTAGTTTACAATTCTTTTACCTTTCTTTTTGCCTTAATCAAACTACAGGTAGGAATAGATGAAGGTTCAGCAGCATTAAGATGAAGAATACAGATAATACAGATAAAGATATTTGGATGCTTCGCTCTGGTTCAGGCCTATTTGCACACAATAAACTAAACCACTCAAAATACAAAGCTGCCTGTGCTGAGGGAGATACTTCAAAGCCGTACTCTGGGACAGAATTTTTGTCCCTATGACAATTCTTTTACATTTTTTCGAGAGGGTTGGTTGGGTTTTTTTTGGTGGTTTGTTTTGTTTTGGGCTTTTTTGTTTCGGTTTGGTTTTGGGTTTTTTGTGAAACATACAAATGGAAAATAGATGAGGGTATCCCTTCATGCTCAAGAAACTTCTGAAAAAAAGAATAACATCGTAACAACATTAGTGACTATAATTGAAAGGTTAGTTTGAGGTATGTTCCAGGGTTTATTTTCCCAGCTTTGTAGCAGACATTGCTGTGAAACCTTCAGCAAATATTAAAACCTCATTTCAGTCAGGTCTAGCCCCAAAAGTTATTGAACGGAAATAATCCTGATAAGAGGAAAATACCACCTGCTTTGATGTGGGCTCATGTTTAGATCATATATTGGAATGATGGCAGAGATTTCTTTCTACAGCTTTGCCTGCAACTCTCACCAAGACACTTATTTCTTTCAGTAATGATGTTCTCTAGATAAAAATAAGCCAAATTATTCTAACAGTGGTCTTTCATGATTTTCCCACCTTCATTAAGTACTTTGAAAACCACAAATACATAATGTAACAAAAAAATAAAATATTATTCTCATTTGGGTATCTAAAAAAAGTCCATATAACATTTTTTCATGTTTTTTTAACAAAGAGTCCAGTAAAACCTTTGGCATATTTATAGCAATATATACTGAATTTCAATGACTATTTAAAAAGTTGTTTTAATTTCATTTTTTATTAAACTCTATTAATGATCTTTATTCAACCTGCAATCAGGGTTTGCATATTAGTCATACAATGTGAATAGTTTGGTCATTGCAATGGTTTCATTTCTCCATCAGTTGAAAACAAATATATTGCATTTGTGCAAAATTCAACTAAGTAGCTATAGTGTCTCCACTGTATGTATAGAATTTTAACACAAGTGTTCATTTAGAAGAACACGTATTTATGCAAATGCTATAAGATGTAATATGCTGTCTAAGAGCAGAAATAAGGTCCATGTATCACTGAAAAGTGTCTTATTTCTCTTTAGTACATATTCTGGAACATTTACACAGGCAAATGTATTATGCAAGTAATGTACTGTGCAGATAAGATCTTAATCACATTTTTCTTCATTTAAATATTAAAACCAGTTGGTTTTTTTTCTCAGCTACTGACTGCTTTGAATAAATGTTGTCCTTCTAACTTCCAGTACTCTCTGTAATATATAAATTACTGAATTAAGTTTTAGTTTCTGATTTTGTCCCACACTCTCCAAGAAAGTCTTTTCAGCCCTTTAAAATGGGTTCTAGTTCCCCAGAATATTTAGCCAGGTGCTCTATCCAAATCTGTTCTCTCTGGTTCATTAAAGTGTAGCAAGACTTCATCTACTGTCTGGACACTAAGTTGTTCAAGCTAAGGAACAAAAATAATTGGAGAAAGTACTTTCAGGGTTAATTCTACTTGTAGTTCTGATCTTAGGGTCAGTGAGCAGTAAGGGCTGGCTCCTCCAGAAGCAAAGGTCAGCCAGGAGTGCCAGGGATGTCACTGTCTGGCAGTATCTGAATGAGGCGGGCAGGGCAGGGCCAGTGGCTGTCCTGGAACAGCAGAGTATGCCAGATCACCAGTCCAGGCTACAGGGAATGGGGCAGATCCAAGGTCAAGCCAGGGAGCCTGTCTGTAGGCCAAGGTCAGCACACTGATAAGCAGCTATACGGCGAGGCATTGGCCATGGCTGCAACACAGCTCAGTCAGATACCGGGGCAAAGAACTTCAGCTTAAATGCTCCTAAGTGAAGGGGTAGCTATTGCTGATGCTTCTCTCAGGCTTTTCTAGAACAGCTTCGCGTGCAGCTCAGGTTTCCCAGGCCTGCCACTTTCATTGTCTGAGTTAGTCCTGCACTCAGATAGCCAAACCTCCGAGAGAATCTGTGACCCTTTTATTTACATCTAGTAGAGCTCATTCATTCATGGTTAATGAAATCTGTGTTTCAGGATTTGAGGGCACTTACTGCGAAGTTAACAGTGATGAGTGCATCTCCCATCCATGCCAGAATGGAGGTCTCTGTGTGGACGGGGTCAACCATTACAGGTCAGGAAAATTATTTGAACGACAGATATACAGTATGATACATGGATTTTTATCATCTAGCTTTTCCTTTAGTACTTTGCCTGTCTAATGTTTGCTGACCTTCAGTGAAGGGGGGGGGAGGTTGCAATGTGTTTGACAGTTACCTTGCAGTCTAAATCTTGTTGTGTGCAAAAAGTAATACATATACACCATAAATATGACCCCAAGAATTTATTGTAGGTCTAATCAAAATCATAAGAATCTAATTTAAAAAAGCAAACAGTTGTTGTTAGTCCAGTTACAATAGTACAAACAATCTGAGTTGAAAGTAATAGAAAAGCTTCACGAAGAATGTAGTTATAGCTGTTACATAAGAAATGTTGCAATTAAGTCTCTTTGGTAATGATTACCCTCACAATGTCTATCTGCATCCTGTGATAAGCGATTTTGTTCCTCCTCAAGAGCAACTGACAGTCTTACTGCAAGTCACTGGCATCTGGAAGTCTTTGTCAGGAGAGCTATGATGTTCACTGTGGGGGTTTTCTCATCATCAGTCTCAGGCCTTTTTGGAGCCTCTAACTCATCAGCACCCCCAAAGTCCTTCTCAGCAGGGCTGCTCTCAATCTGTTCATCCCCCAGCCTGTATTGATACCATGGTTGCTCTGACCCAGGTGCAGCACCTCACACTTGGTCTTGTTAAACCTCATGCAATTCCCACTTCTCAAGGGCCCACTTCTCAAGGTTGTCCAGGTCCCTCTGGATGTCCTCCCATCCTTCAGGAGTGGAACACAAAAGGCTAGTATTTGTAACATCACGATCATCTCAGTGTCTCTTACCCTAACCATAGATGCTATTCCAGAGCTGAAGCTATAGCATGAGAGGCATCAGTCAGTTTGCTGCAGGGCAGGTGTCAAAACAAGTGAAAAGCAGCTCAGGCCAAGGCAAGTGCTAAGTAAGCCCTTGCACAGTGGGGTCAGCACAAAGCCTGTGGCCTTCAGCTAATAATAACAAAAGTTTTATTTACTGGGCTTCAGACACTGGGCTTTTTGGTGCTTGTTAAAGTACTGCCCTTTGCAATTACCAGTAAAAAGCAAACATGATTTTGGTACCATTTAATTAACATCCCTCAACATCTGCCATGTTTTCCTGGAATCTTCACAATGACCTAAAAAGTAATGTAGTGACATCTGTTTTGCTAGGTGTTCCTGCCAACATGGTTTTACTGGGACCCTGTGTGAAGTGGAGATTAATGAATGCTTATCAAGACCTTGCAAGAACAATGGAACTTGCCTGGATCTCATAAACAGGTTAGTTGCTACTAAATGAAATGTGTTTTCCTGATTTCCTTGTGTTGATTCTAGGTTTGGATGGGACCTTCACCATATGACAAGTTAAAATGGAGTAAGCAAATGCTACTGACTCAGTTTTTTGTTTCTTATGTGACCTTAAAGGAAGATAGAAGGGAAAATGTCTTCAGCACAACTTGTTCTTTTCCTCCTTTTTTTTTTTTTTAATTGGAAAGAGACTGAAATAGAAGAAAATAGATCTTGAGTTAGATTGCTACAAACCCTGTGTTTTTTCAACAGCACTTCACAAGTTATTCAGACACTTGTGCCAGAAGATCATTAGCCCTTAAGTCATTCCTTATACCTTCAGTTAAAATTACTGTGCCAATTTTTTCTATTAATTTAACAAAAAGTAAATCACTCTCTTTGCTTCAGAAACATGGAAATGAGTAAAGTGTGTTCATTATTTTAATATGGATGAGGATTAGGGACACCAGCTTGGCATCAGGAGATACATATGGCTTTAAAATATTGCGATAGATCGCATTGTTACTTCTGTTGACATACCTGATCTTCCCTTTTCTAAAGATTCGTTTGTAACTGTGCACCTGGATACTATGGGTCTCTGTGTGAGATGGATGTAAACGAGTGTGAAACTTTGCCTTGTTTACATGGAGGAAGCTGCATCAACAGGCTTGGAGGCTATCAGTGTCTCTGTCTACCTGGATTCACAGGTATGATCTACTCTTTACCACAGCCGAAGCTTATTTCACAGGTTTTACGTAGTTTTAATATTACAGCAAGAACAAAAATTTATCTCCTTATTGGAGGACAAATCAATATTAACTTAAATAGAATTTTATCTAATTCTTTTGAAGTAGCTTGAGATTATTTATATTAAGACTTGAATTATAATTTCTTTAGTCACCCCTACATTCAGTTGAAATGAGTTATTGTATAGTACAAAGAAAATCAATGTGTATTCTTTTAACTCAGCCAGGAAAAAAACTATTGCCATAGATACAGAGTAAATTTTGCAAACAATAAAATGCTAACTTGTCCTTTGAATTTGCACAGAACCATAGCAACACCTTGACTTTGCTGACCTGTCGGATCGACACCACTGCCTTTAGTGTTAATCTTTACATTTTTAAAGAATAATGACAAAATATTCAATGGGTAGAGATGCAGTAAAATTTCCCTAAAATGATGTTGACTTTTATTTAAATGCTCAGTGTGCTGCTGAACTAGTTCATACATAATGTTTTGATAGATCCATCTTAAGCAACATGAAAACACGTGGGATCATCTGACTGCTGAAATATTTACAGATGTTTCCTCAAGCTGAATCATTTCTGCATTCTTTCTGTATAAAATGTTTTTTCCTATCTATTCCAATCTGTGATGAATGCCACATAATGTACAAGATAAAAAAGGATGCAATTTGCATCCACTGAACTGAGAGGAATGTAATTCTCCACAGAACAAAGAACAAGCACAGTTTTGGGAATATCTATATAGCTGTATATCCTTCTTCCATTCACCACAAGTCTTAGTGCACATATCACTTGTGCACTGTTCTTCAAAATTATCCTTGACATTTCAGAAAAAAATGAAATAATCTATATCATATTCCTGCCTAAATCTTTTAAAGCCTCACCCTGCAATATTTTCTTCAAATGGCCTGTGTTCTAAGTAGTACTCCTTGGGTGTCAACAGAAACTTCTGTTCATTAGGCAGTGGTGCTGCAATTATAATTTCTAACTAATAAATGTTAAAACAGTTGTCTTAACCTTTATGTACACATTTCTGTATGAATTCTCTGTTATATTTATAAAAGACAAGACACCTGCACATGAGCACTTAGGAGACTCTAATTTGAAAAGGAACAAGCATCTGCAGATGTGCTTTTGTTTTGGTTCTTCATTATTGACAAAGCAGTTTGACTTTAGTGCCTTTCCCTAACATATTTAACCAACAAGGATAAGACACTGGGTTTTGTTGGGGAGTTTTTTGTGGTTCTTTTTTACCAATTAGCTGTAGTAGTTGTTAGCTATGACAAGTAGATATTTTTGGTACAAATCCTGTTAGTCTATTTACAAGAATAGTTGTTTCCTATTTAGTGTTAGTTATTTGCTAATGAGGCTAGTGTTATATCAAGGTGTCTATCATAAACACTGAAATATTACTCAAAAATTAGTGATAGATTTCCCATCACTTGATTATAACCAGTAACTTTGTTTCCCTCCCTAAACTGACACTGTTTGGACAACCACTATGCGTTGCACCACTTAGATTAAGTCCGGAATAGTTCATGCAGTAAAAAGTATAGCAGTTGAACTAAAGTTTTAAAATGAAGAGGCAGTGTTAGCAGGCCCAGAAATAAGTGAAAGTAATTTGATTTCAAAATGAAGTATTTTCAGAGCAAGACATTGCTTTTCTGAATTATGAAGCAAAAAGCGCATGTGTTGAGTGTTTGTTTCCCTGGCAAACATACAGAATTTTAAATTAGTTCTCTGAAAGTTTGAGGTTTTGAAAACACTGTCTAACTACAAAATACTACTATTTATGGTACTGAATTTATAACAGTATAGCAAGAGTAATTCACTTAACTCTTTGAAGGATAGTTGTACTTCCACTTTCATCTTCAGTAATTTCATCAATTTAGGAACAACTTTTCTTTCAAAGACCAGGCCCCTTTAAAGGTAGATGACAGCATGAATTGTTCCCAATGATCAGTTGGATTTTAAAAAAAATTAAAAAATTAATATACTGGCAACTTCAATCATTAACTATTGAAGTATCATACACATATAAATGAATGGAAACTGGAAACAAATTACAATACATTGAAATGGTTAGTCCAAATTATGTTCATATATTTCATTTTGTTTATTAAATCTTATTTTTAAATTATTAACTTTTATTAGACATTCTGAAAGTTTTTTCTGGTCATGTAATTTACTGTCTTAGGGAGGGCAATCTTTAGACACTGATCTCTGCTCTGCTGCCTCTAAATTTTTGGCACATAATGTATCTCTTAAAACTTTAAGTTCTCCATGAATTTATGTTACTTTGGATTTATTTTACATTTTTCATAATTTTATTTCATTTTGAATAGATGTTTAACAAAAAATACATTAGAAATAATTTTTTAACTATTAAAATATAGCTTTTTTTTCCTCGATACTGCTAATATAACGCTTTGCACCTCACATAGACTCTCAAAAAAGATGATCACAGTTCAGATTAAAAATGCACAGGTGTATTCTGTCATGATTTCACTGGCAGCAACAATGGTCTTCCTAAGATCTAAATATCACTAATGCACCCTGGTTAAAATCCTTATACCAGATACTTTGGAGAATAAAACTTTGGTGATCTGGGCATGTAAGAAACTGTTTTTTTCCTGTACCAAAATAAGAAGTAAAGTGATTTCATAAAGGAGTTCTAAAAGTCCTAAGTAGGATAGCTCTTTGCTCAATACCACGGCTGTTACTGCTCACTGCTTGTACGTTGGTGGTACCGGAGTGTTAGATATAAAAACATAAAATGGAAGATGCCTTGTGAGTCACTGAAACCTGTTTTGTCTAAACAGCCATTTGTTGGCTGGAGTAATGAATGTTAGTGATTATAACAT
Organism: Pachycephala philippinensis; assembly: GCA_013397055.1. NCBI lineage: Eukaryota > Metazoa > Chordata > Aves > Passeriformes > Pachycephala > Pachycephala philippinensis. The sequence continues at coordinate 131,866 of VWZT01000744.1, forward strand.
TAACTGTTGAATTTATACTTCAAATCTAAAGAAACAACCAATGAAACATTTTGCTTCGTAATGTACAGACTATGAGACTTATGTGCATAGAGGATAGGTATTTTGAGTTAGAAAACACCATGCTTCCATAGTCTTCTTTTACACCGAGATAGCCTTTGAAATATGCCTTACTCAGGGACTACTTTTCTCTATATGATTCCAGAATCCTTTGATTCTGTAAATGTTACTATAAATACTTTTGTTCATAATCTAAGGGCCTCAAAGGCTATCTCAGAATTATTCTGGTTTGAAAGGTTACCAAGGTCCTTTGTAAGGGAATAAGAAGATATTTTGTAAACAATTGGAACTCTCATGACTCTTTGTGGAATTATAAATCAAATGAAATTTAATCAGCAAATAAAACTAGATGGAAAATATAATTTATTAATACAGCTTTATCTTCATTGATACAAAATGCTCTGATGTTGCATTCTTAACTACACAATTATGTAAAGAATAAAATTAGAAAAAAATATATATCTCTGTATTTCACTGAGTTTCATATTAAAAAATAATAATGAAAACACTCATATTAATTTCACTTCAGATTCTCAGTATAAAGTTTTAACAGGAATAAGTAATTAAACACAATGTGTTACGATCGCTTGCCCTGAAGGTCACTTTCATGACTGAGGTGTTAATGACTTCTAAATCTTGCTGTCTGAATAATCTTATGTTAAAATATAACCCGGATGATTCAGACATGCCTCAAGTGAAATAATGTTCATGTTCATGAAAAATTTATTTTATATTCAAGTATAAACCATAAGTGTCTGGGTCATCAGCTCTGCTGCAAAATGGATTTAATAAGAATGCAAGCTTTTTGACTCTAGAACTTTGTTTGTTAATTTCTAATTGCCTAAATTGAAAGGATTCTAGGATTACCAAATTGTGACTGCCTTCAGTGACAGACTTGATCATTCTTAAGGCTTTACTTTCTGGTTTTCTTTATTTGATGTTAAGAATTTTAAGGTCTCATTGAAAGACTAAAAATTTTAGGGNATGCTGGAGGGAAGGGATGCCATCCAGGGGGACCTTGCCACACTTGAGAGGTGGACCTGTGGGAACGAAGTGAAACTCAACAAGGCCAAGTGCAAGGCCTTGCATGTGGGTCTGGACAATCCCAAACTGGAACTATTGGTTGACAAGAAGGTCAGGTCAACATGACCTGGCAGTGTGCACCTGCAGCCCAGAAAGCCACTCATATTGTGAACTGCATCAAAAGCAATGTGGCCAGCAGGTTGATGGAGGGGGTTTTCCCTCTCTACTCTGTTCCTGTGAGACCACCTGGAGTACTGTGTCCAGCTCAGGTGTCCCAGCACAAGAATAACACAGATCCTTTGGAGTAAGTCCAGAGGAGGGTCACAAAAAATGGTGACAGGCTTGGAGCACCTCTCCTGTGAAGACAGGCCAAAAAGGTTGGGGCTGTCAAGTCTGGAGAAGAGAAGGCTCCAGAGAGACCTTATAGCAGCCTTCAAGTAGCTACAGGGGGCCTACAAGAAAGCTGCAGAGGAACTTTTTAAACGTCACATAATGATAGGACAAGGGGGAATGGCTTTCAACTGAAAGAGGGAACTGTGTCTGTCATGAGGCAATCCCCGGTCTCTTCTCACCGAAGGTGCCTTGCAGCTCCTCCATCAACACTTTCTCATCTCCAGTCAATATTAAAAATAAGATTTCAGTGGCTAAAATAGAATGTGTATTAAAATGAGATATACAAATTCAAAATTCTCGTTACAGCTGCCAATTATTGGCTATCATCCAAAAGATGCCTAAAAATTACTAAGTGCCATGAAGTCACTGATTTCAGTAATTTCTGCAGAGCAGTAATTATTCCTTAGTTCGAAATAGCTATTCTGTTAAGCACAGATCTACCCTTTCTGTCTTATCTTCTCTATGAGATGAGTACGAACCGACATTTGGAAGTGATTAATTGTGTACTTTAGTTGTATGTTAAATGAAGTCAAAATCTTGGCTTAAATAATTCAGCTTGTATTTTATCTTTTACATCATTTTTGAGGCCCTGTCTTCCTTATCATCGGCCTCAGAACCTGCTGCTCATCTTGTCTATGTGACAATGAAAACTCTGCTCTACTTTTCATACAACAGGCTGACCTAACAAAAAAGTCCCACAAAATCTAATCAATTAAAAGGGAGAGAAGTTTTCTTTATCTTTTTGACCTTCCCAGCTGCTGTTACAGCTTCATACTGCCAGTCAGCTCTGGTAGTAATTGCATCTGCACTCCTTAAGCCTCTGCCTGCATTTCACGCTATTGATATCCAGTGGAAGAAGAGTAACTACACTACTAACTGAAGTGACTACTTATTTAGTCAGAGGGGAGGAATCTAATGACATCTAATGGAATCTAGTCCCTTAGATGTTAAAGCAAGAGGCAGCTTACATATAAAGAGGTCAAAACTGATTGGCACACTGAGAACAAATTCAACATGCAGACTGACAGATCTGTATTTCTGTACTAAATGTAGAGTTAGTGGTGTCTGTCTTTTAGTTTAAATGCTAGAACATTCACATAAGTTTGGAGAACTTTAGGAACTTTAGGTTTGGTGAACACACTATCAGAAGTGTGCAAATTTGCTTTATGCATTTTCCTGAGAAGTGCTATAATGTCCATGCTGTAAGGTAGTCTGATTTTTAAGGAAAGGCGGGGGCACTTTTGCGGGACTTGTTGAGCTTGAACACTATTCAGCAAAGATTTCCTGGGCCAGAAAGAACCTAGAACAGTAAGGTGTAACCTCATTGAGTATTTGGCTTGAAGTGACAAGTCTGGACTGCTAGTTGTCTCTCCTGGGAGCAAAGATCAAGACACAAACATTCTTTTTCCTCTCAAAGTGACCTATGGCCTACTAAGTAGAGCCTTAAGACATACTTTAAGCAATTAAATCTTAGTCTGGTGGCAGCTTTGCTCCATTGCTGCTCCTCCTTGTTCATCGAAGAGAGTGTTCAAGAAGGTATGGCCAACAGGATGAATAGGAAACACCTGACTGAGCTCAGATGCAGAAAGGAAGCTCACATTCAGTGAAGAGAGCAGGGATGGGCTACTTAGGAGAAATACCAAGCCCAATAATATCTGCCCAAGTGTGCAGGATTGAAATTAGGAAAGAAAAAGCTAAACTAGAGCTGAGAATAGAGAATATGTGCAAAGCCACAAGAAAGCCTTTTATAGATACATTGGATGCAAAACCAAGGCCAATAGAAAAGTGAACCTATTTCTCCGTGGGGAGGGGGACCTGGCGACACAAGACATGGAAGCATCTGAGGCATGCAAAGTTTTCTTTCTTCAGGTTTTATGACTAAAGACCAGTCTTAAGCCTTCCAGGATTCTAAGTCTTTTGGCAGAGTTAAGGACACTCCTTTTTTAACAGGCCTTCTGTTAGAATATGGTCAATTCACCACAGCCAACCTTTTACCAACCTAGTTGTCCACCCTTCCAGGCTATAAAGCCCTAACATGGGTACAGAATATTGTGGGAGACAGTGTCAAAGCCATGCTAAAATCATGATAAGTGATGTACACTGCTAAGACCTCCAGCTCTTCTTCCAGAAACCTAGTCATTTCATCATAAACGGCAACCAGATTATTTGGATATGGTTGTCCCTTGATAAATGAATAGAACCACAGTTTGGGTTGAAAGTGACCTTTAGAGATTACCTAGTCTAACCCCCCTGCAATGAGCGGAGACATTTTCAACTCAATTAGGTTGCTCAGAGCCCTGTCCAGCCAGGATTTGAATGTTTCCAGGGATGGGGCACTTTTTAAGAAGAAAGGTCTCAATAGCCAAAGTCTCTGGTCCTTAAGGAGACAAAGTCAATGATTATGATTTTGATTATGCTCAAAATACACAATCCTATGGTCTGTTCATAATGAATATTTGGCAACAGAAACTTTCACTGTGTATACAAATAAAATTTGTGATTAGGAACTTGGATGACAGTACACTCCCCTTGTTGAGTAAAATATAATTGTCTTGGGTTACAGATCTCTACCTTTATGGACAAAAATCCTGGTCTTTTGGCAAAGAATATCTAAAAGTGAAGTGTTTGTTCCTCATGCTCATTACTGTCTAATTTAAATGTATTTAGTATAGCAGTTCTAAGGTGATTTCACCAAGGTGTTCTACAGTTAATTACTATTTATCTTCAAACAGAATCAGCTTCTTTTTCTGGATTTATAGAATTCAGTAAAAGAGGAATAAAATAAGCCCTGCTTCTTATTTTTGACTGCTTAAAACAAACAGCGAGTTATTTATGAATTTCCTTTATGAATAGCAGCTATGTAGGAAACACCACTTCGTAATGGTAAAATGGACACTGTTCACGCACTCATGTACATGTAAGGGCTTAGACCCATTTCCCATTGTACCTACTGCCTAAAGTGGTATCATGGATCGGCAGGAAATCTCAATTTGATTCTCACACTTTCCTCCAAGTTTCTTGCTCATTCATAGTGGTTAATAAATTAATAAGGGGTTTCAAACAACTTCTGCTGCTTTTTGCATACATTACTCCATGTTGACCAGAACAAAGCCTTGAATCCAATTCTTACATTTAGAGTGTAAGATTATGATGATTTATTCTCCCTCACATTCTCTTTCTTTCTGTGGCTGGTCTCTTTAATAATAACAATAATTTATACCAAGTGAGAAAAAACAAACAAGAAAACTTGAAAAAAGAGCAAGAAACCAAACCAAAATCCTAGAAGAAATATTTTCCATATAAAATATCCAGTAGGTGAGACATCTATGCATTCTGTCAGTTTATGTGAAATGTTGTTCCATTTCAAGTAGGTCTGGAAACATTTGAGCACAATTATTAATTCATTAGTGAAAATGGAAGAGGGTGATCTGTTAGACTCATACAATTGACAGCAGTAAGCATATTGTATTGTCACAGTTCAAAATTTGCAAGCTATATTGAATGGAATAAAAAAAAATAGCTGCATAAAAATGGTGCAACCCCAGAGTAATTTTTTCTCCTTGGAGGCATGGCAGTAAAGCCCTTGTGACATGGCTGAAGCAGTTCCACTGTTCAGAATAGCTTTCCTAGGGACTCTAATGCACTATACTACCTAGACATACGCTGATAGTTCTTTCCCCAGTTTTCTAGTTTCTGAAGTCCTTCAGCACCTAACTTTCCTTATGGATTTCATGGAAAGGCTGGTTACCTCTCGCAAAATAATGGATTTTGCTTAGGCATTCAAGAATATTGACACTGTTGTTGTAATTTCTGGTTTGTTGCCACAATGTTAATAATAATAATAATAATAAAGAAGAAGAAGAAGCAGAAGAATTCCTTCAGGAAACCATGCCTCACAAAAATAGAATTAATGTTAAACATTGTATCCTAATTATGGAAGTGCTGCTGTGAAGTTCTGTGGTTTGCCTTATGTTTTAGATCATGATGCTGCATTTACCATGTAAGTATCATTCTTAGACCAAACGTATTATTTAACAGAACAGAAAAATTTAATAGAACTGAGACAATGCCCAGCTAAACAGATAGTAACTGAAACAGGTAACATAAATATGATCTATGAGATCAGTGTCTAATGGTAAAGCATACGTAGAATCCTCTCCTGAAAAGCTTTCGCTTAAAATGAAGAATTCAGAGGGTAGGACTATCTTGTGAGAACATTTGAGAGCTTGTGATAAAGTGAGGCAAGTGAGCACTTCCTCATCACTGGTGAGGCCGTACCTCAAATCCTGTGTTCAGTTCTGGGCCCCTCATACAAGAAAGACATTGAGGGGCTGGAGTGTGTCCAGAGAAGGGCAGTGAAGCTGGTGAAGTGTCTGGAGCATAAGCCTTATGAGGAGCGGCTCAGTCTCTTCTCCCCGGTAACAAGTGACAGGATGAGAAGAAAAGGTCTCAAGTTGTGCCAGGGGAGGTTTAGATTGGATATTAGGAAAAAATCTTCACTGCAAGGGTGGTCAAGCATTAAAACAGATTGCTCAGGCAAGTGGTGGACCCACTATCCCTGGAAGTATTCAAAATGCTTGGAAGTATGGCACTTGGGGATATGGTTTAGCACTGAACAGAGTGGTGCTAGGTTAATGGTTAGACTCAATGACCTTAGAGGTCTTTTCCAACCTTAAGAATTCTGCAGTTCTAAGTGATTACATCTAGATCTTATTATTGTAAGCTATGAGGTGAGAATTTATACTACATAGGGCTACTAGAGCCAAAATCAGTGGTTCGCATTTATTATACCTTACAACAAATTGGAGAAAGTCCTGATACTACTCCTAGAGTTGTTCCCTAACTATTACTGCTAGGTAAGAGAGTCTTTGTACTTTTCATTCAGTATAACTTTGGAGGGATCTTTGAATGTATTCAAGTGTGTCATTGCGCATGCTTTAAAGGAGTCTCTATTCTGTAAAAGTTACCAAGGCCCAGGGGATTGAAATCTCAATTTCCACACATATTACTCTGCTACAAATACTGCAACAAAGGAACTTTTAAGCAGCTCTAATGTGAGAACACCACAAAGGAACATTATACATCATAATGCCAGTCTATTCTTCTGTGATTCTATGATATTTCTTTGAGCTTTGTGTAAGTTGTAAATGTACTTAATATCTTTTATATTAAATTATTGTAGTATTTATTAAAAAAATACTTCAAATTATATAGGAATATTTCAATAACTATTTCTCATGCTGCAGTTAATTTTTGGAGTAGCTAGAAAGGGGTGTGACTAAGGCTGGGATGTTATTCTATACTACTTCATGTCATTGTTGGGAGCAGGAGGAAAGGAAGTCTCACTTCCGGGGGAGAAGGGCTTCCTTCCAGTTGAGAAAACCTGGTGGGGAAAACTGTCCAGTATTTGTTTATTGTCAGGGGCTTTCCATGCAAATTGTTTCTTTTTCTTATACCTTTTGTTATTAATATTGTTGCTGTTATTAATTTCCTTATCTCATTGCTGTTTCCAGTAATTTTTTCTTATCTCAAGTCTTGACCTTTGCCTTTTGTGCCTCCAGCTGGAGGGTGGAAGGGAAGCGGCAGCATGGTTCCAGTGGCAGCACTAAATTGGGGAATACCATTCCTAAAGTAGAACAACTGGGAACTATTTAGAAAGAAAGAAGCGAACTAACCAGATAGAACTAGTAAGATAGAAACAAACAATTCATCACTTAAAAACCTGTGGATGTTTCATTCAGTCACAGCAATAAATATCTAAAGCAATGACTTCTGACAGATGGTTTCACTTTGGAGAACACAATATGCTCTATGTTAGAACTGTTACTGTAAAGTTGTGCTTCTTATTTCCAAAAAGTATGACCATATTAACATCTTTTTGATTTATTTGGGAGAGGTTGACTTTGACCAGAGTTTTATTAAAAAGTGTAAGAAAAATATGAGGCTGTAATAAAACACATGTTAGTCATATGTAATTTTTCATACACCATCATTATGTTCTTGTTGCATTTTCATCTTCTTCCATGCATCCATGTCATACTTCTGATCCCATGCATTTTGTCATTAACCAAGTTACTGGGTCAAGCTGTGCAGGGGAAATTTCATTCTTGAATCAGAATAAATCAAGTTGGAAGGGTCCTTCTGGGGTCTCTAGTCCAATCGCTTGCTGAAATCAGTGTTAGCTGTGGGGTCAGACCAGGTTGCTCAAGTCTTTGTCCAGTTGGGTCTGGAAAACCTCCAAGCACAGAATTGTTCTCATATCTGATGGAACATTTAAACTGCAATGCGAATAATACATTGCTTTACGCACAGTAAATGTGAGTCCTTGTGTCCCAAGAAGAAAAGGAGAAGTTGAGTTTTTAGCTGAACAGCAAACTTTGTCTTTTATTGTCATTTGACTCTCAAAAATGCATTAAAATGCTTCCATTTTAAATAAGACCATTACATACAACATAAAACACGTCTAATAGAGAAGAAAGTCAAAACATATAGTAATAAAAATGAATTTTAATATTAGTGTATCCTGGAATCATTCATGTTATAGACTGATATGGAATTAAATATGAATTTTTGTTCCAGAAAGCTATACAAATATTGCTTCAGAGTGATGATAGAACATTTTTTTTTCTTTATGCCTTTAACACATAGTACAAGTGTGCAATTTTCCCTTACTTCAGTTTTATTTTACATGCCATTTTATATCACACTGTTAAAATAATAAACAGTGACTATACTGGATAAAATATATTTTTTTTAATCTGTAAGACTGTGTGAGTGTGTTTATATTAATATAGGAAATATAGGAAATATATACATATTCTATTCAGTGCAACATACCGATATAATTCTTTTCTCCATATTGAACTGTATTAGTTCAGATGAGAGATACTTTGATTCTTAGAAATGTCTTTCACTTACAAGTTTTCAGTTAGCTTTTAGTTTTAAAAGTTTTCCTCAATATTAATAAAGTAATTGATCACAATAAACCCTATGTTGTTAAAATCGAAGTTAAGATGTCATATATATTGAATTGATGTTTGCAGATTGCCCAGCTACAGTGTGACAATGTCACATTGCCTCCTCTGGAAATATTGACAACTATATTATTTTTCCTATGATGTTTCCAATATTCAGACATGAATGAATAGATTTTACTCGCATGGTCTTCAGGTTTATCTTGTTCTATATCCCTTTTTGTAAGTTTATTCAACTGTCAACTAAATCATAATTCTTAACTGCCATGTGTTTAGGTGTAGCTTGATTTCTTCATTTTGTAATTCCGTAAATATTTCTGCCCTCGGTAGGGGGATGCCCCAGCTGTGCACTGACCCAGCAGTGCAAGGGCTCAACCTTGCCATGGTCTGATCAGGTCGCTGGTGTAGCTCCTGTGCTGGGGCCAGTGGCTGCTGCCTGCTCTGCTCCAGCTTCAGCTCTGGAGAGGCCCCACTGGGGAGGGGGTGACACCCCCACCTGTCACTGCCTGACAATGCATAGCCCTTTGTGTGCATGGGGCTTTGAGGGGGTGGGTGTCTGGGCACTGCTGCCACGCTGTTGCTGGCAGCCTGGGAGCAGGAAAGGTATAAAGGGAAACCCAAGCAGAGCCCAAGGCTAGGGGAATAAGAAAGTATCAGTATCATGTTCCATCAAACAAAGAGAAGAAAGAAATCATGCTCCAGTCTAAAGTTCAAATATCTAAATGACAGTGCAAGCTACAGGTGATGTTTTTGTATTTTATCCCTCTGGTTCTTGTATTGACTTTTAAATTAAATGGGAAGATATAGTTCTCAGGAGCCATGCATGCATATCTAAGATTCCAAACTGATATTTAATGAAAACAAATGTCAAAGTTTCAGACCACACAAATTAATTTTTAACTTGTTTTAATTACTTTGTTTCCTATGGTCTAATCTTATCTTGTAAAGTTCTCTTTGTTTTCCCACTCAGAGTGGAAACCAAACCTTGTCTAAACAAAGAAAAAGGTACTTCAAAATAAGTGGCAACATTTCAAATTTTCTGCAGTCCAATCAACACCAATTTAACTTGACTTGAAACAGGTGAAATAATTGCCTGAAATAAATCTATTACTGACACAAAGTACAACAGAAATAGAAAATCTAAATCTCTGGTATTAGTCACTAAGCTATAATAAATCTTACTTAAGATGAAATCAACAAAAACAAGCTCAGTGACCTTATCAACCCTAGTTTTCTGTGTACTATACATAGAAAACTTTTGTTAACAGATTATTTACTCATAACAGGCTGAATGAGACAATACTAAAATGATGTTAAAAGGACCTCATGCATTTCACAAGATTAATGTCAATGTGACGAAATGAGTACTTGTTCTTTGCCATCAGTTACTATTTTTAAGTATGTTTCTAGATTTTTAGGAGGGTTGTTTTAGAATATGATGATTGAAATACACTGTATCAAAGTTATTTATTGGATATGAAAGACAAATTCGACTTGAAAATGGCTTCTAAGGAGATGAAAGCATTTATTTATATTATGTTTTGTATTCAGAAAATGTTTTTCATTTCAAAAGTATTTCAAAAACTGTGGAAATAAACTAATAGCTGGTAGAAATAATTACATATATTTTTTTCAAGATGTATTTTCTGCATCTTTCTGTAATCGGGGAAATACCTCAATTTTTCACCTAGTTGTCATCCCACCTTGTTTTTTCTTTAATTATGACAGGCTATTACATTATTTTTCCATACACCAGTTTACCTTTACATTACTTTTGATCCCAGATAGCTCAGCTGAAATATTTTTTGCTCTGTATTATATTCTTGGTTTTTTTCTTGCCCAAAAAGTCATCCAAGAGTGATCGTTTGCCATACTCAATCATGGGCAAAATGGAACACGTTTGAATATGTATCTGTTAAAATTATGGAAGATATATAATGAAGATGTAAATAACTAAGTGTTCAGTATTGTTTTACAGTGTCTTTCCATAACTTCTGTTGATGATTTATAATTGCTTGCAGTTAAATATTTGTTAGAGTTATAGCAGTAATGAAGAACACTGTTAGATAAAAGGTATTTTAAAAAAGAAACAAAACATAACTGAATTTAAAAACCCTCATTAATTAAACCCCATAAACTCATGTAAACATGGTACTGGGACCTGAAATTAATCTACAAATGGAAAGATTTTTCACAAGGATTATCAATGTAATTAAAAATTTCTAAGATACATAGGCATAAAATATTCTTGCTCCTTATTTTCCACCTCTTTTAGGGTTTTACAGTCTTAAGCTGAAATTATTTAACAAATAATTAATTTTCTTTCTGTAACTGAAATACGGCCTACAAAATGGTTTTTAGTATTTCTGCTCATGTTTAATTTGTTAATTTTCCTTCTTTAGATTTATGCTATACAATTTCTTTGTACATATACATCATTGTCTTCATCCTAGGTTATACATATGAGAAATCTATTAACTGATCTTTTGATTAACATCTGTCTGTTATGAAATCGCATGGAATAGTCACAAGTAGTTGTCAATCTCTGATACCGAAATTGACTCCAACAAGGGAACTAGGTGCTGCTGAGCAGTTTTGAAAGGACATCTCTCCTTTTCTCTCAGTTCTTTCTCTTTTCAGCAGAATGTAAAATTTTCAGTTACCAGAAAAGACCAACTTTCTTTTTCTTTTTTTCTATATCATATATAAATTAGTATAGCATGCTAATTTATCATTCTTTTCCATTTTTGAGTATGCTCTCAGCAATCAATTGCTTTTTTATCAAGCATTTTTTTTCTTTTCCAGGTAGAACATATTTTACTTTATTGTTGCACAAAATTCTGTGTTCTTCCTTTTCCTCTTTTCAAACAAGTCAGTTCTCATAAGCTGGTATCTTGAATTTTTAATCTTCTCAAACAGCACTCAAATCTTTTTATTATCTCCTATAAAAAAAAAAAAAAAGAAGAAAAAAGAAAACCAGAATTGAAGAGTCTTCATCTTCCTCAGTCTTTAACCCTAATAATGAAGTAATTTTACACTTGGTATATAGAGGTTTTATATATTCTTACAATACGTAAGTTCTATTATATCTTCTTATGAGTCTGATACGAAGTAAACAAGCCAGAATATATAGTATTTTCAAACATCAAATTCTGGGATGGTGATTCCACCATTTCCCTGGGCACCCTGTTTCAATATCTGATCACCCTTTCAGTGAAGAAAGTTTTCCTAATATCCAGTCTAAACTTCTCCTGGTGCAACTTGAGGCCATTTCCTCTCATTCTGCCACTTGTTACTTGGGAGAAGAAACCAACCCCCACCTCACTACAATCACCTTTCAGGTAATTGTAGAGAGTCTCCTTTTCTCCAGGCTAATCAACCCAAACTCCCTCAGCTGTTCCTCACAGGACTTGTGCTCCAGACCCTTCACCAGCCTCGTTGCTCTTTTCTGGAGTTGGGGGCCCAACACTGAACACGTGATTGAAGATGCAGGTGAAAGACTTGACAGAAGATGTGAAAATCTCTAGATTAGAATGCAGTTGTAGAATTGAGCAGATGAGCTCCAAGAAAGGCTAAGGCATTGCCAGTTAGTGAAGTGGCTTGAATATAAAGTCGGAATTGGAAAAGGCTGCTCAGTTTTCCTTATTAAGATATGAGACAGACTGATCCTTCCCATGAATGGATGATTTGAAAGAGTAGGAGAATATTTTAATCTAAGTCTTCTTTTCATCGTAGTGTTACTGTTATTACTCCATTGTAGTCTTCTCACACCTGTGGCATTCCCTGGCCTCCTGCAGCATTCTGACATGGGGGGGAGCCTCCAGGTTGCCATCAATACATTAACCCCCCAACATGGTATGTGTGAGGGACTTTTCCCTTTTCTTTAATGTGTGGAGGAATTATTTCTAGCCGGGTAAGTATGGTCCGTAAAGCAGAGGTCAAAGAGTTGTCTTCAGCCCAGTAACACATCTGGCATGGTCTGAGCTATGAAAAAGTTTACAGATGACATTTTAAGCAAAGTGCTTGTTATGTAGTATTATAATCGGTCTCACACCAACTTTACAGAACACTTGGTTGTACTCAGCAAGATTATTTCAATTAAAAGTTTTCATACTTTGAAAAAGGATTTAAAAAGAAGGCAGGTTTCAAATTAAATGACAGTCACATTGAAAGAGAATGACAGACTGTCTAGGTTCCAGTCATAACCAATTGCCAGCCTTTTGTGTCTGCTGTGCGACAAATTTTAAATTTAGTACATTTTGCTCTTGGAAATAATTTAAATGAAAATGTTTATTCATATCGGGATGGATTAATCCAGTGATCCTAAGGGATTAGTGCTAGGGATGTATTAGTGATGTATTAGTGATGTATTATTCAGGGGGTATTAGAATATGGATGCTGAATTTCAAGAAGAAATTTTAACGTCTGAATGTAAATAATTTTCTATAAGAACTAGCAAAAATATTTTGAATTTGTGCATTTTGGCAAGAACACTTGCGCTCCTAATACTGAGAAAGTTATTTTCTTTGTTAGAATGAATACTTAAAAAAACCCCTTTTTTTAGTTGCTTTTTTAAAAATTTAATTAATTTCCTGTGATACATGTATTCATTTTCATCTTTAAACCTATTGTACCATAATTACTATAATGTTTTATTCACTATAATAGTTTTATTCACAGCAAATCTCAGAAATTGTTTCTACGGTGAAAATGACAAAATGGACTTCTACCCTCTAGAGATGTCTGAAACTTTTAGCACTGGCAGGACTAAAGTTTCATTTTTCCTGTTAATATTGCTAATGCTTTCCTAGGAAGGGCAAAATATGGAGATACCATCACAAGGCATTCCTGTTCTTTCCAACAGTCAGGCTCACTTGGCAGAATCTAATCTCAATTATGTCCCATGACACATGTTTTTTGGATAAACTAGGCACAAAGTTGCAAAGGAAATGTAATTTTAAATTTTTCAGCAGATTATGTTGTAATGGAAGCATATGTGAATATGTAATAATTGTCAATGATTACTTTAACCCATTCCAGAGTGTTCTCTTTTAAATTGTCTCAAACCAAGATCCTGGAGATGGCTGAACATCTGCCCGCTCATGGGAAGCAGCGAATAAATTCCTTGTTTTGCTTTTGCTTACATGTGTGGCTTTTGCTTTACCTATTAAACTATCATCTCAATCAACAGGTTTTCTCACATTTACCTTTTGTTTCTTCCTCCCATCCTACTGTGGGCACAAGCAACTGGCTGTGTGGTGCGTAGCTGCCTCCCAGGCAGTGGGCAGTAACTGCCTACAAAGAGACCTGTGCACATGTTGTTTGTCAATTAGTATTTTGTAAAATACTAACATTTTAAGGTATTTAGATGGAAGTTGTGGCATGCACAAGCATAAAAGTGTACCACCATATAATTCCTAATGAATGTCTTCAAAAAACAATTTCAAAGAGTTTTATGTCTTGCATCACTTATCAAAAGCCCCTGCATTTCATTTTGAGAAAATAAGTGTTATAGTTAGACCACCACCAAGACATATAATTTTAGTTCTGTATTCCCCTATAGGAAATCTGTGCTATTCAACTTCCTGCTAACTGTGTAACTATTTTAATCTTGAAATTTCAATTTCTCCGTTACTTGCAAGCTGGTACTTAAAGCCTTCTTGCCTTGCCAAAATTACAGATGTCATCATTTTATATTTATCATTTATCATTATATATATTTTAATATAACTATTCTTTTTGACATTTACACTATACATAATTCCAGTTGGGTATTCTTTATTGGTGAACATCATGAACTATATGAAATATCTATGTAACTAAAAGCAATTATGTGGAACTATTAATATTATTAAATATACTGTTAGTTGGTTTGAGTTTAGAATTTAAATCTTAGTTGCATTTTCTGGATTTTTAAACAGGTGATAGATGTGAAGTAAATATAGATGAATGCATGTCTTCTCCTTGCCTCAACAATGGAAGTTGCATTGATGGCATCAGTTCCTACAAGTGTCACTGTAAGAGAGGTTTCACCGGAACAAACTGCGAGATAAATGTTAATGAATGCTTGCCAAATCCTTGTCTTCATGGAAGGTGCCTATTTTTATTTAACTATTATTATCTCCATGATAATGTACCTAACTAGCAATATTTAAACCTTAATGATATGGGAAGTTTGACAAATATGCTTTTAATTATGTTCTTCCATAAAGTAAGAGTACAAGCACACTTAAAGATGACAGATGTTGACTGCTTAAGATAATGTAATATAGTTACATTATCTCAATTTCCCTTGCATTTTTGTTCATTACCATAACTAGTCTTCAGTAAGTGCGGATTAATTAGTGTTTAATATACTTAAAAGCAAATATTTAGCTGTTACATGCCAACAGGTTGAAATGGGAAGACACCTTCTAATGTGACAATCAGAATACTTATAAAATGTCTCAGCACCCATAGTACACACATTTGAAATCCATTATAAAACTATTGAAAAGTACTATGGATTTCAGTAGGTTACATCAGACCACTATTTTGAAATGCATGGAATGATGCTACTAGTGCTGAATCTGGAATTACAGAGATTCATCTGAATAACACTCCTTTGTATTTCAGATGTATAGATCTCATTGATGGGTATCAATGCGCTTGTGAACCAGGATGGACCAGCTCAAGATGTGAGATAAATATTAATGTATGTTTTCAAAATGTTTTTTTAATTATAGGGGAAAGGGTAATACGTCACTTGAAACTCATCTTTATTTAGTTAACCTCTGAAGTAAGTATATTGAAAATGCATGGCAGAAATTCAGTTGTTTAAAATCTATTCTGAAAAGAGCGTTATTTTTTGCTTACATGACACTGCATTAGAAAAGACCATTAACAAAATGCCTAAAGAAGTTTAAAGGTGAAGTGTCAATGATAAATCTGAAAAGCCACAGCAAGCTAAGCCAACATTACCTGATAGTCATTCGTCCCTCGGTTCAGGATGAATAGTATAATTACCTAATTTGCATGTTTGAATCTCATTTGCTGTAGCTTAGCTGCATATTTGAATAGTAAACCTCAAGGTGCAATGTTCTACACTGAAAGTGGCCGTGTCTTTAAAGTTCCAAGATCCAGGCAATTGTAGAATGCTATGATACAAAACCATGGGGTACTAAATACTCAGCCCACTCCCTCCTCTGAAGTTCATTAATAGTTTTATGCTCTCATGGCGAATGGCTGTGGACAAGAAGGCATCCATATATGTAAGTCTGTGCTGTGCAGACTCCCATGGTCAGCAAACCAGTTTGTAGAAGGTGACGACATCTGGCAGAACAATGAACAGAGTTTACATTATTGACTTCACTTTGCAGAAAGTATCAAATTGATTTAGACTTTTTTAGGTTTTCTGCCAAACAGAGTTTAATCTGATCTTGGGATATGATCCTTTTAAATGCATTTGGTCTCATGAGAAAATGTGGCATGAGAAAGTCTGGCATGAACCTTCCTTCAGGCTATCTGGCTTCTAATATTGTTCTACTGAATTGTCAAAAAACCATTTCAAAATGTTATAGAAACTTCTTTTTAACTTACGTATGAATGCAGGGACCTTTCATAATTTTTTATTTACAGCTTAAGGTACTACATGACTAAAAATGTCTCATATTATATAAAGGAAGTATGGTCCATAATTTTTCTGTTGCAAATCCATGAAAGTCTCACACAAGGAGTAAATCTAGCTGGAATATTAGCTTCCAACTTCCTTTACAGAAAGAAAAAGTCAGAAAATAAGTAATCCAGCTCTACAAAGTGCCCATCATGATATGATATGATATTGCAAATCTGTATGATTATCAGATGTTGCCAATGCTAATACAGAATACCCTTGGGTAATATTTTCTCTAGAAACATCCATGATTTACACTTTTCTCCATTTGAAGAGAACGAGAGATTAAATGACCTGTAGACAACATCACAAAATTATATTCAAAAGATAATCATATTTCATAGTGAGATGTTTGAAAATACATAGATTAGAAATTCATAGGAAGAAACAATATGCATATACCTTTGACAGATAAGTCTGTCAGAGTAACAGCTTCATTTTTTGATAGTCATTCTATTTGCATGCAATGTGATTCCCAGATTACACTATGCTGCAAGTGTCATATTTTAAAGGTTCTATCATTGCATTCATCCTGCTCAGACATATATCATGCCTGTGCAAGTGTTACAGTGATCAGATAGGCTTTCTGACTATGTAGGGGTATGCACATCACAATAATCATGGTAGGCTTATGCTCTGTAATTGTTTTTTTCTAAATTAGCTTCAGCCACTTCCTTTGTTTTAAAAAATAGTCATGATGTAATCCAGATAAATAAATAAATAAATAAATAAATAGTCTTCACTTGTAGGTACATTTCTTTGTATTAAGGGCTATGCAATTTTATTCAGTGTAGGAGCCAAAATTTTGTTTAGAAGGGGGTCTGCGGGAGTGGCTTCTATGAGAATAGGCCTGCGGCTGCTCCATGCTGAAAACAACATATTTAAGTCAACTGCAACCAACCAGCTGCCGGGCAGAGATGAGTCTCTCACTTAAGATGATGGCACCTTTGTTGAAATTTATTTAAGAAAGAATAGAAAACACTGC
>VWZT01000744.1:156442-200327 GCA_013397055.1 Pachycephala philippinensis
CGTGCCCTGCGGTGGGTGGTTGGATCTGGCTGGAACTGACTGTGTCCGGCTGGACCCGGCTGTGTCCGGCTGGGGCAGCCCTGGGCTGTGGGCTCAGCCGCGCCCTGCGGTGGGTGGTTGGATCCGGCTGGAACCGGCTGGGGCCGGCTCCGGCGTCCCCTCACAGAGCGGCCCCACCTCGCAGCCCTCTCACCCACTGCAAGCGAAACCTTGCCACATGAAGCTATTTTAACAAGACTGCAGCAGAGAGATACCTGAGTTATCTCAGTGTCTTGTGTTAAACAAAGCCATCTGCCAGGCCTGCAATAGTGTGTTGCTGCTTGGGCCAGAGCACAGCAGGGCGATGAGGCCACGTGGGTGTGAATTTGGGGAGTCTGGCACATGCACACAGGGCCCTAACGCTGGCATGGCCACAGGGAAGCCTTGGGCCTCCTGGTCACAGCTGCGCGAGCTGAAGGCGCCCCAGTCATACAGCGAGATTTTCTGCGTTCTCACAGGAAACTAAAAATGGAAGTAGGGCTTGAAAGAAATTAAGATATCTGAAAGAATAGTAATTTGAAAGGGTACTTAATGCTTGTAGAAAGTCCTGAGGAAGAAAACAAGTTGGGCACCAAAGCTGTCACTGTTACTGCCCCTTGACGTCTCAGTGTTAGGACTGCTCAATGGGACCTGGAGGTCTTAGCATGTTCTCGGCTTTCTAAATGGAATAATTCTGCTGAGAACTCCAACACAGAGCTGGAAGTAATTTTGTGCCTTTTGGGGCGAGTTTCATTTTGGTATTATTTACTTTGTGGTGTTTTGTTGTTGTTGTTGTTGTTGTTGTTGTTTTGTTTGTTTGGGTTGTTGTTGTTGTTGTTGTTGTTTTTCTGGTTTGGGGGTTTTTTGTGTGTGTGTATGTGGTTTTGGTTCTTTTGTTTTGTTCCTAAACATTTATTGCTAGCAAATTGTTAGTAGAAGTTGCACAAAGTCTTAAAAGGATTGCCATCAGATTAAGATTTTTTTCCTGAAGCTTAAAAATTATGCATTTTTTAAATTTCCACTCAAATTAAAGTTTCAGATTTAGTAAAGGTTGAAAAGACCCCATGAAAATAAGAAGGTACAAATTTAAGTATATGTAAGTCAGTAATTGTGACACTCCTATATATCAACAAATTTGTGTTTTGGAAAAGCTAAAATGACCCATCTCTGTGAATATTACTCTTGTAGTTTTCATTTTTCTTAGTTATTCAGAGGCAATTTTCCCATGAATAACTTATCTGATCACTTCTAAGCAAGAAAGGTTAAAAGATATCTTATTAGATTTGGAACTGGGCACCTGAGGTGACCAAGAAAGTACTTTTCTCCTACTGTACTGAAGAAGAGAGACAATGTTTCTAGGACTGTGAGTCCCTACTGTTGTTGCTCTGACTTGGCAACTGTCTGATTAGGGGTCATAGTTAAGATTCAATCTCCCATTATATAAAGAAAGACAAAATGAAAATAGCATTGCTGTTTCAGTGAGCTTGTCTTCAGAGAATCGTGGTAGCTGGGAATTTTCTGCAGAGCCAGCTATTCCCTAATGTCATGCTGTAAAATTGGTCTCTGGTGGGATCTAAGATAGGCAAGACTTGGTAACAATTGTTTTGCAACTTCAGTTTGTCATTTCATGTCCTTGTCCTTTTAACTACGAACTACAGTATTTGGTACTAGTGTGGTAGCTCATCAACTTTGGGATGAAGTTATCTGTGGCATTTTTAACGTAGTTGTGTCTTTTCACTGACACAATCTTCTTGCATAAGTTGAGCAGTGCAGACTAGGACATCTCTGGTAATAGTGTACTCTGGTTTTTTGGGAATCTAATGACAAACTTTTAACTGCAGCACATCAAAATATACTGGAAAGTGATAGGTGTGATTTCTTTCCTACAAACTGTCTGATGTTTATCTTACTGTAAAATCTTAAAAGAACAATACATTTCACAAAAGAAAATAAAAAGGTTTTGCATCATTCGCAACTTGGTACAACTGTGATAGTGTATTGAATCAAAGCTGTGAACATTTGTCAGAGCTTTATCCTTAGTTACTTTGATGCTTTTGGTATTTTTTGAACTTTAACTTTTGAATCATATTTGATCCATTAATTGATATATATTTAATTTATTCTGCTAATGAGAATAAATAAATTTTGCATTTGTAGTGTAGAATACAAGTTAATACAAATTAAGAAGACTAGACAAGTTAATGGAATAGAAAAAAGTCAAAGTTGGAACTGAGAATTGAGATCTTTTTATAAACAAAAAAAGAACACTACTCTCTGCCAACAAAAACGTAATTAATATAGCAAAAGACTACTTCTAGAACCTAGACACAGGATTTTTGGCAGTCTGTAGGACTATCTCCATCTTCCTGTGGGATATATAATTCAATTAGCTTATGTAATGCTCACTAATAAATCATCCTATATACACCCAGCTGGAGAGCTTATAGGAAAGTAAGTTGTTTTCTCAGAATTCCCCATGGATATCTGCATTTACATTCTGTCAAAGCTACCGTAGTACCTGCAGGAAATGTGAGTGCCCTTGGATATCCTTAAAGAGTTAAACCTTCTAAAGTTACGGGAGTGTGAAAATAAATTTAGAATACTGGATTTAGCTAGACTATTTGGGTTGCAGCTGCAATATACAACTACTTTGGGATACAGGTAAAAACTAGGTTTCTGTGCTCAAGGGCAAACCCACATTTTTTTGCAATGGCTATTGCACTAACTAAACTCTCTTGTAATTCTGGAGAAATATGAACTTGCTGCTAATTTGCACGGTTTGAATTTGGTGATTTTTACATTAGCTTTATCACAGGAAATTGTTATTATGTGAACACATAAACAGTTCTACATGTTTCTATTTGCAATATTATGCATTAATTGACAATGAGAAAACATTTATCAGGAAATACTGATAAAAGGCTTGTGTGCATTCATTTATATAATTCTTTATTCTGTCCAGAATTGCCTTACTAATGTGTTTCGGTTTTTTTTTTTACAGCAGTAGGCCCTAATGCAAAAAATTAGAAGAAATAACTGTATAGACTGTGGCTCGAAAACATGCTTTAAAAATTTAATCATGAGTGGGATTGCATACTTTTGGCTGTAAGACTGCTTATATAAAGCTATATTTGCATCTCTGCAAGATAAATGATTAGGAACAAGTATAGTGAGTGTGAGTTGTTGAGGATCTCTATATAAACAAAAAATTGGGCCAAATTAGAGATTTCTGTTTGTCAGACAATAAAAAAGTCCAATACTTTCTCTAATCTCCAGATTCAGTCTCTTGCACTTACTGTTGAGATGAATAACTAATGTGTTTTAAAGATGTGTAATCAGTGTATTATTATTTCTCTTCTCAGGAATGTGAATCTGCTCCCTGCATTAATGGAGGTTCTTGTCAAGATGCCATCAATGCGTTTGTTTGTACCTGCCTGAGTGGGTACACTGGCAGGTTTTGTGAAGTTGATGTTGATGTTTGCAGTGAGTCTACACTGAACTCAGTTCTGTGTTACAATGGAGGTGTATGTGTTGATGGACCTGGAAGAACTTTTCATTGCAGGTTAGTATGAATACTGTCATATAATTGCTTTAGTTAATACAGATTGATTTGGTAATATTTCAGGGCAGTACTGATACTGTGTGCACTATGTGAACTCAAATGGATTTGGTGGTCAATCTAGGGCTCAAAAATATTGTTATCTTAAACCATTCACTGCTTAACATGACCCTTCTATCTGAAAAGTTATCTTCTAGTGCTTTTCGGAATCATATGTGGAAACTTCTAACATAAAGTGACCCTAAAATATTTTAAATTATTATGTTTACTGATATGTATGTATTCATGTGTTTTGTACTTAAAGAGAAAATTAACTTGCAATCAAATTTAGATGACAGGTAATTTATATACTATGTGTGGACATGCATACATCCAAAGCAACTTCCTAAGATCCGTCATCATCATTCTCCAGCTGTTAAAGACTTCTGCCTAAATGCATGTAATTTTATAGCTTATATACTTGTAATATAGCTTTAAAATTAGGCTACTTTATAGACTGTGTATATTATTACATCAAATCTTAATATCTAAGTCCCTTTTCAACTGCTACATTTATGGAAATATTAAATACTGAGAACTTACTTTATAAACATTCTTAAGAAGGAAACATGAATATCTTCTCCTATACAACCATATGTTCAAGGTCCCTCTGGGTGCTTTGCTCCAGTGAATCAATCGCAGCACTCAGCTTGGTGTCATAGGCAAACTTACTGAGGGTGCCCTTGATCCCACTATCTATGTCATTGATGAAGATATTAAATAGTGTTTATCCCATGACAACTCAAAAATATTATGGTTTAGCTCAAACCTTTCAATACATGCTAAAGTAATTCACACTCTTTTAATTCTGAAGCGGGCTACTACCTGCACAAAGACTTCTGCTGTGACTCAGATAGCTGATGATTTGTTTCGCTCGTTATTGTTTGATCACCAGTTTGAAAATTCAGTCCTGTGCATTCTCCTATTTCTTCTTTCCTGGCTCATGTTTACTCTAGACTCCTTTTTTTCAAGCTTTAGGTACTGCAGCATCCTTTCTTCTTTCACAGATGAATCCTCTGAATTAAATGGAATTGCTTATATTTCTCCCCTCTTCTGCTTGAGAGCTTATGCCAAATATTGTAAGGGTATTTACCTTGCACTGGCTTCTGAGCCCAGCTTTCACCATCAGGAGGACTTCATGGAACCAGAGTCAGGGAATTTGAAAGCAATTATAATCAGAATTTTTAGTGTTGCCAAGATTACTTGCCAAGGTTTAATGAGTGTTGTAAGACTACAGTAAGGTAAGTTGGTGTAAGATATTGTTATGATCCTGCAAAAAGAAGTGACATACTTGATACAAATTTCTTCTGATGGAGTCCAAGGAAAGGACTTTTCTCAGCTGATTTCCTCGCCTATGGTGATATGCTTTAGAAAACAGACTTAACTCCCTTTCGCATCTTCCCGCAGGTGCTACTATTCCAAAGTCATGAGTACAAGTAGAAGTAAGAAATGTAAAAAAGATCATAAAGTGAGGTTTGCTCCTGTACTGTGAATGTTACAATGTAAACCCTACTCCTTTTGTACCCTTCCGTCCACATGTTTTAAGCAGTCTGAACAATGCTCATGTACAGACTGGAGGATAGGAGTTTTATGGAGGATGGAAAAGTGGAATTGAAAAAAAAAGGAAGGGAGAAATATCTCCTACTCTAGCAAAATATCACTAACATTCAAATAAATAATGAGTCTTAATGTCTGTTTCTGTGGAATGGGCAGCAAAAAGACATTAATCCAGTATTGCTTAGAGTCTTCTTGTTTTGGGGATGTGTCTTGGGATGTTTCAATTTTGTGACTGGTAGATGAGGAAATAGGAAGTAGTGAAAATGGTGTAGTAATGGGCAAGTGTCAGGCTGCCTTAACTGTGAGCACCACTGCCAGCTTCAACTATGATGTATGGGATATTTTACTCAGTAGTGCAATGAACAGTTCAACTTTCCTTGAATTATGTGTGAATCAATTACATGAACAACCCTACAGGCTATATTCCTGAAATGAATATGAAAAATACCCTTTGGGATAGTCCTTGAATTGTGTGTTATCTGAAATATCTTTCTGTCTTCAAACCCTTGGTTTAAAAATAAAACAACTCATTGGAAATGAGAGGGATGCTGGGAGGTGTAATTCAGTTCTATCCTGGGCAGATTGCCACTGAATCAGTGCTTCAGGAAACAGGTTACCATCTGAAAGGAAGCTCACCTACCTTCCTTTGTATTTCAGTCTTCCTAATTAAAGGTGCTGGCTGCCACAACAATAAACACTATATGAATCAGCAAATGAATAATAAAGATAACATTGGGCTCAGGGGGCCTTTCAGAAGACAATTCAATCCAATATATATATGATTGATATAATGAATATGTAATAGGAATTCCAAAGTCTTTTCATGGTATGTTCCAGGTATTCTGAGGAAGAGAAACTGTTTACATAAAATACTCTGAAACGTCTCATTGTACTTAATCCACAGTTGGCTCATCCCCACTTTTGCATCTTTTGGTCCCAGACCGTTCAGCATGTTTGGCTTGGGATTTCAAAATGTAAGCATAATAATAATAAAAAATATTCCTGCTTCCCCACTCATTCTTGCATTGGCCTTTTTCAAATGTGCATTTCAGGTACTTCAAGCTGACTAGGTTCAGAAGACATAGTGTCTTGGAAGGGTTATCTGTGTAGTGCTTTCATTCTGATCAGGTGAAAATAATGTCAACAGTCCTATGGCAACTCTTGCCTAGATCAGGTTCTCGAATATTATAGCTTCATTGTACTTTTTCAGCAACTCATAGCACGTATGGGCTTTGTAATCAGGTTTTTTAGGGAAAACAGAGGAAACTTTTGATGTCATTCTGTCTTTTTCAATTCTTTCATAATTTAAATGTATTTGTTGTTTTAAGTTTGTGGGTCTGAGAGGTGTAGGGTCACAAGTAAGTCTGATCCTATCTTTTGATTCACAAAGGAAGACTGGTGCTTTTTAAATCCACTTTTTGGATTATATTTGACTATATAATTTGTTTCAGAACTGAAGCTTTTTTGGCAGCATCTTTACAAGATTATTTTATACTCAAGACATGTAAGAGTGAATATTTGATCAACAGAATTACTGATCAAAAAAATGCCAAGATTTTTCCTTTCAGCTCATGAGATCTTAGTCAGAAAAAAATCTAAAATAGGAATATGTTATCCTACATTTCCTCCAAATAAACTGCAATAATTTTTAAACATTCATTATGGTATCTACCTATCTATTCTTTTATTCTACTGATAAGGAGGCAAATTTTAGATTTTAAAGCATCTTGTCTCCAGCACCCTTGTGTTCTAATCTTCTTGATCTGTTTAAGCAAGGAGCAGCAGGCCTCATAATTATCTAGGATGTCTGCAGGGATCTAGGAAAGGGATTAAAACAATTCAAGCATGGAGATGCTGTATGAGCACGAAACTGGAGTCTGGAAGACATATTACTCTGTGGCTGTGGTATGCAGACAGCATGTAAGATAAGAAATGGTAATGTAGAATTGTTTGTCTTAGAGCATATATAAGGTAAACGATATACTGCTAGTATGAAGCAAATACTTATGGGGGACCCTAGAAGTGCAGTCTTGTAGGGCAACCTAGGCAACTGTATCAAAAAAATTATTTTGAAGAATCACACTTGTTTAGGATTTGGTAGTGTTTTTAAACAGAAATGTAATTTATCAGTACTGTACAGTCATTCTTTACCCCAAAGGAAATAGAACTATTCTTTGAAGTTGTTCATGCCAGCTGGATCTCCAGGCAATATACAAAAGGTTCTCCTGTACTTCAAAAGACTTAACATGGGGAACACTTACACAGCTGTGTGCCCCCATGAACTCAAAAAATGGTAAAGTATTTGTTTTGAGGCTCACTCAGGTCTTATATGCTGGGCAACAGATAAAGCATGTTTCTGCTGGAAGATTGCTAATTGAAAAGTTTCATTTCATTTAGATGGTGATAGACATCTGCAAGGCCTGACCAAAGTTGCAGAGTACACATTACACAGAGCTATGCATCTAAGTTCCTCAGAGCACTGAAATAAAAGTAATAAGTGAGTCATTTTATTATATGGAAGAAGCAATTTCAGTGGACCATTAGAATCTCTTAAAACTGGCAAGCCATAAAACAATAGGTTCTCACATTTGTATGAGCTGAGAATATGAATGCAGTACACTCTGTTTCATCTCTGAAAACAGATGCCCCTCCATTTATATGTAGATAACAAGATGGATTCTGCTGATTTAATAATTGACTGCCTAGTTCTTTACACTTAGTGAAGCATGAATGTTTTGGTGTTTGCATTGTGTGTATATATTAATTTACATGAAAACAAAAGAAAGTGTGTATGGATTCAAGTCAAGAACCATAAAACCCTGTATGCTATTTCCAGCAGTGGCCATGAGGGGATTGCCAGGAAAAAGTATGAAAAGTGCACACGTTATTTGTCCTCCAGTATTCTCCCATGTTCTCTCAAATGGGGGTTTTCCTGAGCTTATTTTTATTTGTTCAGTAGAAGTCAGTGAGACTTACTTACACCATCTTCCTTTGAACATATATAAACTTTTCCTCTGAGGAGGGGGCTTTGATTAGGCAATCTCCATAGATCCCTGCCCATATCAGCTGTTCTGTGCCGATACGGTACAACAGACAGACCCACAGGTCGCACCTGTTGGATGGAAAAGTATCTCCCTTTTTTAAATTTTAACCACTATTGCTGTCAACTTTATCCCACGTCTAGTGTGAAAAAAGGAGAATGAAAAGATGATTCCAAGCCAAGCTTTCCTTTTTTTGTGGGCCGCTGCTACTTTGCCCCACGCCCCTTCTTTCCAGGGTAAAGGTTTCATTTTTTCCCAGCCCTTCCTCCTTCAGAAGCCATCATAAACTTTTAGTCATCCTTGTCACCCTTTTCCAAGGCTTTTTAATTCCTACTTTTCCTTTACTAACACAACGGGACAAGAAGTACACACAGTATCCAGGCTATGGGCCACTCTGTGATTTATCCAATGGCATGTTATCTTTCTCCTTTATCCTTTCTATTCCTCCCATAATAACAGCAACTACATTTTCACTGATGCTGTGAGGAAAGGGAACACAGGTGTTTCAGTATTACTCTTAAGTTGGCTGATCAATGAAATGTAGTTTCCATGGAGAATAGTTAGATAAATTTGGCATGCTATACGTGTCTATACTACTGTATGTATCATTATTTTATATATATAGGCATATAAATATATATATACATGATTTTTCACTACATCACACTTCTTTATTTAATCAAAATCTCATTCTTAGCATCAGATCAATAAGAATGTTAATGAATGCAATCAATCAATAATTATGTTAATGACAATTTCAAATTATTTATTCCATTTTATAATGACAAATGCTTGTGTGTTCATATGAAAAATACTAACTGTAACACTATCAAATGAAATAATATAATAAAAATGCACATCATGTCCTGTATTTTTCTTACCAACATGACAAGCTTATAAGGGAAAAAGGAACAAGTCCATCATAGTCTTTATTTGCTAGCTGCTAACATAAACAATTAAATAAACTGCATTTGCTAACTGTTAGTCTTAACATATCTCTATACATTCAACTATAAACAGAATTGTAATCATACGAAGGTTAACATGAAATTAAAAGAAAAAGTAGTTCTCCAAGTGAATTATTTTTCTGAATTATTTTAGAAATATTTTTTTAGAAGTATTTTTGAGAAGAATATCAAATTGATATGTTGCTCTTTTTGTATGATGTTGCATGAAAGGTAAGGGAATCTATCATAGTCATAAAGAGGCAACAGATCCATTTTAGAGGGGTTGTGCCTGTATTACCAAATTAACCAGAAGGTGAAGATCACAGGATTTGGAATAAATATGTAAACCAAGCAAATAACGTATCTAAAGATGTTTAATGTGTACAATATGCCTGATGGAATACCTGTCTCCTAGAGCTTCTGGGCAAAGGTAGAGAAGGAGTATTGTTCTGTCACTCAAGTGGATTATATGTTTTGATATTCAAACATATCAAACAATTTTAAATACCCACTGTATTTAGCTAATTAAATAAAAAAAGGGAAATATGGAAAATTGAAAATAATTAGAAGCTGCAAAAGTGGAGCATGAAGAAAGGCAAGGCATTAAGAAACATATCTCAAACACGGCTATATATATTTTTTTTTTAATAAATGCATGCTTTATCTTTTTCACCCTTTACTAGTGATATTTACAACGGCAGCACTCCATCTAGTTAAAATTACCCACACTCCTTATTGTTTTACTGTTCTAAAATTCAACAGTAAAGTACAATCTGCTAGAGAATTAGCATTGTCTACAAAAATGCAGACAGCAGTGTCTGGAAATGAGGCACTAAAATCTAGTAGGAAAAAAAAACCACACCCAAAAGCAAAACACAAATCTAATACAAATCACCCATCTGCCCAGTCCCAGAATAAAACCATTTAAAATCTTACATCTGAATAACTATTGCCAGTTGTTATATTCTATTTTTTAAGCAAACCTTTTAAAAATTCATTGCCTGAAAAGACACAGGATGCCTCTACTCTCTATATATATTGGTTTGGGGTTTTGTTTTTGTTTTTATAGCTAAGTTGTTTTGTGACTTTATGATACAGAAGCCAAATAAAAATAGCTAGTGGGAATCACATTCACATCCTCATTTATACAAGATGCAGGGACTGAACAGGTGGGAATCTACATGTAACAGAACATTTTGGGTTTTTCTAGTCATACACAGAGAATATTTAATTCAACATTACCCAAAACATGAACGCCTAAGTAAAATCCAAGACCTAGAAAAAGGTTTAAAATTTCACAGCACTTTAAGATATAATATGCTGCTTATTTATTCAGCATACCATGTGAAATACTAAAGCATATTACACAAATGGTTCAAAGACATGTCACTTTTGGTATTTTTGCTGTTAATCTTCACAACTTTGTCATATTTGTGGCATTTTCTTCTTTCTAAAATATATCTTCTAACCACATGTACCCAAATGATGAATGTACTGCTGAGTCAGTGAACTGACTTAGCATTTTACAGTGACTGTTTACAAAAGCAGCAATAAACCTATCACAGAATTTACATCATTTAAAAATAAGAATATTGTATTTGGTTGTATTAAATTAACAAGTCATACAATGTGGCAGTTGAAGGTGTTCAATATGTTATTGTTTAAAATCCCTTATTTACTGTTTTGCAGAGTTCAAACCTACTGGCATTTTCCAAACATAAGAAATTTACTACCTTGTATCATGAGTGACAGCCCTTAATTTGAAAAAAAAAGGGCTGTGCTTCATATGAAATCTGCTAACTCAGACTACAAGACAACAGTTTACTGGAATCCTTGAGGGTATTTTTCAATAATTAAATGGATATGCTCCCTTTTTTAATAATAAAAATAGTTACAAGAAATATAAAAAAGCAATGGAAAATATTACTCCTTATTTTAAGACCAAGATAGAAGTACTAGTGTTTCAACTTGTCTGTATAAAAAAGGCTTTTTCTAAACTGCATTCACTTGTCCATTGACCTTAGTAGCATAAAGAATTTGAAAGACAGTCTATTTCAGGTCATTGCTTAAAACAACAGAATTTCCACGGGTTTTATTTGATGGATTGATTGATTGGGTTTTGATTTTTAAAGGGCATTTATTGAAAAAGTTACAGGGTAGCTTAGGGCTATTTAGTTTTGCTGTATCCTGCATTTAAAAAGGTGAGAAAATGAAGTAGGTCTGAGAAACATTAGAGCATTTTTTAAAACATTATTTTTTAAAGAGCAAGCTTACATTGTCTTTCAGATGTACAGATAGATACTTTTTTGAGATAGGCAAGGGCATAGACAAGGGAAAAAGAAAGGGGAAAAGAAAGGGAAAAGAGGGTATTACCCAGGTAAATTGGTCATTTTTGAAGTCCATAAAAATAATTTTAAAAAATGGTTTTTCCATCTAAGTTCAGCATTGAAAATGGACATTTCAGAATTAGTCTCCAGGGGAGCCATACAGTTTTTTACAAGCACGTTTATATGCCAGTATGCACGAATGTGATTAGTTACTACCTTAGAATTTGACTCTATATTTATAAATAAGTATAAATAACTCCATCTGACTGAGAAGTAATACTGGAAGGATACTTTTTTTACCATAAAACCATTTAGTAATTACAAATACTATTTATATTTAATAAAATTTAAAAATACACATACAAGGCATTGTGTTCTATGCCTGAATGTGACACACAATGTAATTCTATTAGAATTTCTCTAAAGTGTCATAAATTGTGTATATTAATGTAACTGGAATTACATTTTTTTTTTTTTTTTTATTTGGTTTACCTGAAATTGCCTTGCTTTTTNATAATATGCTGCTTATTTATTCAGCATACCATGTGAAATACTAAAGCATATAACACAAGTGGTTCAAAGACATGTCACTTTTGGTATTTTTGCTGTTAATCTTCACAACTTTGTCATATTTGTGGCATTTTCTTCTTTCTAAAATATATCTTCTAACCACATGTACCCAAATGATGAATGTACTGCTGAGTCAGTGAACTGACTTAGCATTTTACAGTGACTGTTTACAAAAGCAGCAATAAACCTATCACAGAATTTACATCATTTAAAAATAAGAATATTGTATTTGGTTGTATTAAATTAACAAGTCATACAATGTGGCAGTTGAAGGTGTTCAATATGTTATTGTTTAAAATCCCTTATTTACTGTTTTGCAGAGTTCAAACCTACTGGCATTTTCCAAACATAAGAAATTTACTACCTTGTATCATGAGTGACAGCCCTTAATTTGAAAAAAAAAGGGCTGTGCTTCATATGAAATCTGCTAACTCAGACTACAAGACAACAGTTTACTGGAATCCTTGAGGGTATTTTTCAATAATTAAATGGATATGCTCCCTTTTTTAATAATAAAAATAGTTACAAGAAATATAAAAAAGCAATGGAAAATATTACTCCTTATTTTAAGACCAAGATAGAAGTACTAGTGTTTCAACTTGTCTGTATAAAAAAGGCTTTTTCTAAACTGCATTCACTTGTCCATTGACCTTAGTAGCATAAAGAATTTGAAAGACAGTCTATTTCAGGTCATTGCTCAAAACAACAGAATTTCCACGGGTTTTATTTGATGGATTGATTGATTGGGTTTTGATTTTTAAAGGGCATTTATTGAAAAAGTTACAGGGTAGCTTAGGGCTATTTAGTTTTGCTGTATCCTGCATTTAAAAAGGTGAGAAAATGAAGTAGGTCTGAGAAACATTAGAGCATTTTTTAAAACATTATTTTTTAAAGAGCAAGCTTACATTGTCTTTCAGATGTACAGATAGATACTTTTTTGAGATAGGCAAGGGCATAGACAAGGGAAAAAGAAAGGGGAAAAGAAAGGGAAAAGAGGGTATTACCCAGGTAAATTGGTCATTTTTGAAGTCCATAAAAATAATTTTAAAAAATGGTTTTTCCATCTAAGTTCAGCATTGAAAATGGACATTTCAGAATTAGTCTCCAGGGGAGCCATACAGTTTTTTACAAGCACGTTTATATGCCAGTATGCACGAATGTGATTAGTTACTACCTTAGAATTTGACTCTATATTTATAAATAAGTATAAATAACTCCATCTGACTGAGAAGTAATACTGGAAGGATACTTTTTTTACCATAAAACCATTTAGTAATTACAAATACTATTTATATTTAATAAAATTTAAAAATACACATACAAGGCATTGTGTTCTATGCCTGAATGTGACACACAATGTAATTCTATTAGAATTTCTCTAAAGTGTCATAAATTGTGTATATTAATGTAACTGGAATTACATTTTTTTTTTTTTTATATATGGGTTTACCTGAAATGCCTTGCTATT
This sequence comes from Pachycephala philippinensis, assembly GCA_013397055.1. Classification (NCBI taxonomy): domain Eukaryota; kingdom Metazoa; phylum Chordata; class Aves; order Passeriformes; genus Pachycephala; species Pachycephala philippinensis. Next base: position 169,969 of record VWZT01000744.1, read on the forward strand.
TCCTGAAGATTTCATGCTGAAAATCTCAATTTCAGTTGTGTAGGACACAGCTAAAGACCAGTGTTCACCCAATTTCTATTCATCTGCACTGGTGAATTAGGTGCTTTTCCTAGGAACTCAACCCAGGAGAAGAGCATTTTCCCTTCAGAAGATAATGTAGTATGTAGTACCAGGTAGTACCAGCTACAGACTTATTTTTTTCTCCAACTGTGTACACGTTAATTAGTTCATGCTGATGTACCTTATCTTAGGAAGCACTAATGCTAGAAACAAGACAAATAACTCTTGTAAAATAATCTTCCTCAGGGTCTGAGCATTGAAGTAAAACTTTTATTTTCATTGTTGGTATAACTTTCAGTAACTTTCTGTCTAATATTGAAACATAGCTCTTTGTACTCATTATTATGTTAGGTAATTGGGGGAGAGAAAATGGAACATAGGAACTGCCATTTAGTGTCAGACCTCAGCCTCATTTTGTTCTTCATCTGATCTTGTACTGTAACCAGACTTCAGAGGAATGCCTGAGGAATTCAGCAGAAAAATATTTTTCTCCCCAACTCTTCATCTATCACCACATATAGGTCTCAGTTTAACTGGTTGGAGGCAGTGATTGCCCTGAAGCATAAGTTCGTAAGTTCAAGGTCCTTCCCAAAGATTATTTTGAAACATTTTTACATTAAATATGGATATTTCTGTATCCATAACATTTCAACACCTTTCCAACATTTCCTTCACATGTCTACCATTAAAAATTGTTCATCTGTTGTAGGTGTGATCTCTAACAGTGTTGTGTAAGTCATGTATATTGCTTTATATGTCTCTGTGTTTTGATTTCTTCCAGAACTCAGTTTATCCAAAACAAGTATTAGTCATTCTGGATAGGTGTCCCTGAAACAGTTTCCTGCATGATTGCAGGTGCTCTGTCTTCTTCTCAGTGAGAATTACAGAATATGTACTTCAGACACTAGGTACTTCGGTTCCTACTAAGTATTCCTGTTATTTTACTAATTTCTCATCAACAGTCTTCTTATGATGGCCTTATAGTAAGAAATATAATTGCTGTTTTTTCTCAATAAATAAAAAGAACAGAAAGACTTCAAGAAACAGACTTGGCCATCTTTACTTTCCGAGTAAATGTAGAGGATCAACAGAACTTAGTTAATTGCAAAGCTATGAAAGTAAGGAGCAGAAAACATAATTCTTCACTGCCAGGGGTCTGTTGGAATGAAAATTTTTTTTTATTCTAAATTTTAAACTGATTTGGAAAGGGTAATATAAACTAAAAAAAAAAGGAAAAAAAAGAAAAGAAAAAAGAAAAAGAAAGTGAAGTTTGCCAAAAATGACTGAAGAGACTGCAGTTATCAGCAATTCTTTGACTATGTTTGATTACTTTCTTCATCAGCAAACAGGTGTCTCCTATTTTCATTCCTTCCATCTGTTTAGTGATGTTCGATCCAAGAAATGGTTAAAGGTTCAATTGTAAGGTGCAAGCCAATTTTCTATCCCACTTTTACTTGCAGGCTGGTAACAACGTTTGTTCTATATTATGTTTCGTACATCTCTCAACAGTTTTAAGTATCTGCAGATAGCTAGATTACGAAATTAAGAATGCACTCTAGGTACTACATTGGCAATGCGAGCACTGAAGTTAGCTCAGAATGGTAAACTTTTAAAAATACAGTATACTATAAATCTTGTGCAATGCCTTAGTTGTATCATTGTAATATATTCTCTAGAGAAGTTGCAGGCACTGGGGAAAAAATGAGAAGAATCTGGTTTTCACTCTAGGTCTTGCCAGGTTTGGCAAACAAAAACAGTTTGGACTGAGAAATTAAATTTATATCTTATTGGTGAATAATCCCAGCAATCTACAGGCTTGTTTCCCGAAATTCTCTCCAATGGGAAGGCTACCAGGCATGGTACATTAGGCACTGTTGAGAATTTTTCTGGTACAATCTGGTTGAATGACAAAATAAAAATTAGGTAGTTGGGAAAATCAGACAGTGGAACAAATTCTATGAACACCAATATTGGTAACAAATATTTTCACTTGTTTTGAAGAAAGGCAAACTTTCCTTTTTTATTCATAATCTTAATCAAATGGATAGATTGTCTCATACTCTGCATGTGCTGAAAGACGTGCTGTGGGTGAAGACCACATTGGATCAACAGAGAGCTGTGGTTGGAACTCGGGGAAAAAAAAAGGAGAGTTTGTGACCTTTTGTGGCCTTTCGAAGTAGGGGCAGGCAACTCAGGAAGACTACAAGGATGTAGTCTACCTGGTCTAGTTGAAAGTGTCCCTGTCCATGGCAGGGCGGTTGGAACTAAATGATCTTCAAGATCCTTTTCCAACCCAAACCATTTTATGATTTTCTATGTTGTGATGTTATGCAGGTAGAAAATTGGAAGCACCAAAGCTCGAGTAAAACTTAATCTTCCTAGTGACATAAAAAACCAAATGTTTCTATAAATACATTAGCAACAAAAGTAGGGATAAGGAGAATCTTCCTTGGATGTGAGGGGTGAAACAGTGAAACAATGAAAATGGAGGAGCACAAAGCTGAGGTACTTAATGCCTTCTTTGCCTCAGTCTTTTACAGTAAGAACAGTTGTTATGGGAATCAATTGCCTGCTGGAAAAGAACCCGGAGGTGCTGGTTGGCAGCTGGCTGAACGTGAGCCAGCAGCGTCCCCAGGTGGCCAAGAAGGCCAATGACATCCTGACTTCTATCAGAAGTAGCATGGCCAGCAGGATTAGAGAAGGGGTCATTGCCATGTACTCAGCTCTGGTGAGGTTGCACGTTGAATTCTGTGTTCAGTTTTGGGCCCCTGATGAGAAAAAAGACATTGAGGTGCTGGAGCATGTCCAGAGAAGCTGGTAAAGGGTCTAGAGAGTAAGTCCAAAAAGGAGTGGCTGAGAAGCTCATAATTACTTTTTAAATGCCTCTGATTAACTTTTTGTCCTTTATATGTTTCAAAATGGGTTCCGAGAAACCTTGCCCATGACCTTTCCAGGGACAGAGATAAAGATGATTGGCCTATAGTGTGCAGTCTTCCTTTCCACTTTTTCCTCTTAAAGGTAAATATAATATTAATCTTTTTCCAGCTAATAAATTACCCAAGGCCAGTGACACCTTTAATGTCTATGTTGTTATAAGTACTAAAACAGCCATTATATTTTCCTCACAAATTTCCTTTCTTTTTCTTAATTTATTGTGGGTGGCCGACAAATGATGTAAGCAAAATAGAGAAGTACCTATTTTCATTGCTGATTCCTTCATTCACACTGAAACAGTTAGGAAAATTCAGGTACACACTTTTAAAAAATTTACAATCTTTGTAACATGGTAGCAATATCCCATACACACCAGCACATAAATTACACTCTTATAGCAGCTGCACAGTTCATCTACCGTTGTCCTATTGGTTAGTGAACAGCAAATGAAGGCAATCCAAATGATCATGGTAGTGTGCCTCTTAATGGAAAAGTGTATTTTGTCAGTTACTATTTTCTTTGGACTCATAGGTAATACTCCCTATAAGTTACCATAAAAGAATCCATTGTCTTATTCTGAAGTCTGGTAGCTACTGCTTATTTTGCCAGGTTTTGGGTGGTTTTGTTTTGGTTTGTGTTTTTGTTTTTGCTGTTTGTTTTTGTTGATTTTGTTTCTTTGTTTATTTTTCTGTGACACTTTTTTCATGAAATATTTAATAGATGTGTTTGGAAAGAGGCTGCTCCAAAGCATGTCTTCCAGAAGCAGTTGTTTATTCTTGCTGTCTCACTCTTGTCCATCTTCTGAGTCTTCTCTAGGCTGCCTCCAACAGCTAGTGTGCTTGACATTGCAGAGGCTGTAGAACCTAGAAAAGGTTCATTTCCCACACTACAAGATCCAGCTGGATCATCCCTAAAGATTTGAATAGACACTTTATTTGGATAGAGTGGTAAAATCAGTAACATGAGCTTTATCTTGTAGCTCAGTCACAAGCACAACCACACCTACGATGAACTGCTATCAGTAGAAGAGATCAAATAATAGCACCATACCACCTTAGTTGATTATCTCTGTTGTAATTGTTATACAATCAAATTGGGACAAATGGAGTAGTCTGTGTGATGTTTTAGTGGCCTCCAATTTGCCCTGTCTTCCCTGAATTTATTCTTTAGAGCTGTGTGAATAGAGTACAATATACTAAACGTATGTAGCTAAATTACCATTTGCTGCTGCTAATCCTCTTTGGTTGATGTACAGTACAGAAACAAAAGACCTAAAAGTAAAAATCAATGCTTCCTAATTTTGAGAGCTTTTGGGTACTAATTTGAGTATGTCACTGACTGATACAGAACAATAGACACCTTTGGGGATAGGATCTAAATAGCTTCCCAGATTGAGCTCTCAGTAATGAAACTCCTGTTGAAGATGAAAATACACTGTTAAATCTGTTGTTCTGAGTATTATGCTGACAGTTCATTTGGTTTTGCTTCAAATCTGTGGACACCTTCTGAGAAGCAATAGCAGAATTTGCAGTGATTATACTATTTTTCACTTTGTTTTGAGGGAAACACTGAGTTTCTACCTGAAAAAAAAAAAATCAGTTAATGACATAGGCAGAGTTTGCAACTGCCTCATTGTGGCAAGTGTGCAAACTTAGAATCTGAAGTAAAAGGAAGACAAGCCCAGGCCACTAATAAGTGTACTAAGGGATGCTACCAGTGTGAGTCCTTTCAGAGGGCTGGAGCAGCATGTGTGGCGCATATTGCTGAGATTATTCAGAAATTGAGAGTGAAGATGAATGCATGACCTGCTTTCAAATGAGAATGAATGCAGCTCCTGGTAGCTCAGCATGGTGTTTTCTTTAGACTCAGAGCCACCTGCTTCAAAACAATAAAGAAAATCCTCTCCAAGCTGCATCTATCCTTCAAATAGGAGACCAACAATAGCTGGCAGGGAGTGGAGGAATCCTGCATTTGCTTTTGGTATATTATTTCAGACATCTCCTTTTCTCGTGATTCCTACAGTAAAATCCCATGATAAAAACTGGCACCAGCAAGATTATATATATATTTATACACACATACATATATGCATATTTATATATACTACTTTGTTGCAAAATAAATGTTTATCTGGAAAAATAAAATAATAATCTGCATTTCCAGTACTAAATACTGCATGGACAGAGTTTAAGATATATGTTTTAAATTATTATATTAAGCCTTATCACTGGAAGTAAAAAAAGAATGTGCCTTTACATGAAAAATAAATTTATTTCCTGAAGCAAATGGTGATTAATGACTTCTGTACATTGCTATGAATATGTGGGCGAAAGACTTGATACACAAAAAATTTTCATGTTGTTCAGAAAATATATATAGTCTTCAATTCAGTGCTCCTGAATTTTATTTTTGAAAATGTGGGCATTGAAAATATTACATTAAAATATAACAGCATAAACTGGAGGTAGTTCAGATGTCAATGGTTCTTCAATGTCCCTATTTACTGTCACTATTTATTTTATGTGTAATAACTTTGAAATCACATGGCATGGTGAATCTTCCCCTCTATTCCACTCTTGTAAGACCCCAGATGGAGTGCTGCATCCAGCTCTGGGGTCCCCAGCACCAGAAGGACATGGACCTGTTGGACTGAGTCCAGAGGAGCCTACCAAGTAGATCAGAGGGATGGAACACCCCTCCTATCAGGAAAGGCTGAGAGATCTGGGATTGTTTGGCCTGGAAAAGAGAAGGCTTTGGGGTGGCCTAATTGTGGCCTTCCAGTACCTGAAAGGGGCCTAAAAGAAAGCTGGAGAGGGGATTTTCACAAGAGCATGTAATGACAGAACAAGGAGGAATGGATTTACACTGAAAGAGGGTGGATTTATATTAGATATTAGGAAAAAATTCTTTACTGTGAGAGTCATAAGACACTGAAACAGGTTGCCTGGAGATGTTGTGGATGACTCATCCTCAGAAATGTTTAAGGCCAGGTTGGATGGAGCTCTGACCAATCTGATCTAATGAAAGGTGTCCCTGCCTGTGGCAGCAGATTGCAAATCTTTGATGTCCCTTCCCACCCAGGCCATTCTCTGATTCTATGATTCTATGATATATGTGGTATGAAAGAGGATGTTAAATGTTAAATATTTGACATTTACCATTACCGTTATCATTTAACATTACCACTATGTACATGACACACACTCAACGTTTCCTTTTTTAAATAATATTAAAGTTTGTAAATTTCTGTTATAATTTTCATTCATCTTTGTTTCCAGTTTGAATTGATCTTTCCCCGAAGCAAAGTGGATCTATGTGTTTCTTTCAGAAGTTCGTATTAGTTTGACTTTGTATCCTTCACACAATATACTGAATGGCCAAAGGAAAAAAGCACTGATCAAGAGGACAAAGCCTCTTCAATAGACTTCTTGAAGGCTTACAAGCACTGATCGATCATATTATTGTAAAAGGTATCAAAGACTGAATTTCAGCCAAGATAAGCATTATTGAATATTGGGTACTTCTCTGAAAGCATTAAGTATCTCCATGATTAGATCTATTCTGCACTCATCAGTTTTTTCATGCATTACGTTATCATTTACTATTTATACATTTCATTAACTTAGATTCTTTACTCACTGAATTTTCTAGAGGCATCTGTTCGAAGTTATTAAGCATAGGCCACACTCTGAACCTTGCACTCGTTCAGAAACAACATAAACTGAAAGTGAAAGCACAGTAATTAATAAAACTATGGGAAGTAAAATATAGTTCTCTGTTTAAAATGTAGCAGCATCAGTCTTTTGAAACTTATGTGATACATACAGACAAATAAAAGCTTGCAGTTAATCCAAACTTGTAAAGATAGTAAGAAAATGCAACAGGAAATACGTCTCACAGCCATAGTCTGAGTTTGGAAGCTAGCACAAATAAGGAAAAATATATTGGGATGGCGCTAGAATGCCAACATAAATGATATACCATTCAGATGCATTTTTTTTCTGCTCGCACAGGGAAGCATCCTGAGTCCTGTAGTGAACAAATCCTTTCTTAGGTGTGGACTACATCCTTTCACCTCCCTGACTCAGGAATAGTAGCTGATATATTGTCAAAGCTTCCACCCCTTCCTGCCTATCTCCTCCTCACTTATCATCATGGGGCTTAGAATAGAAGTCAGGGAATGAATCACAGAACAGGTCAGGTTGGAAGGGGCCTCAGAGGGTCCTCTGGGCCAACCTCCCTGCTCAAGCAGGGTCATCCTAAAGCACATGGCACAGGATTGTGCCCAGATGGTTCTTGAATATCTCCAGTGAAGGATACTCCACAGCCTCTCCAGGCAGTCTATTCCAGTGCTCAGTCACCTGCACAGTAACAAAGTTCTTCCTAATTTTTATGTGGAGCTCCCCAGGTGCAAGACCCTGCATTTGCCTCTGTTGGGTTTCAGACAGTTCTCTGCCCATCTCTCCAACTTGTTAAGGTCCTTCTGAAGGGCTGCACAGCCCTCTGGAATATCAGCTACTCCTCCCAGGTTTGTGTCATCAGTGATCTTGCTGAGGAGGCCTCTGCTCCTTCATCCAAGTCACTGATGAATAAACTAAACAATACTGGACCCAGTATTGAACTTTGGTGGACAAATTGTTCCCTCTAACAGAGCCTGAGTGTACAGATATGCAGAGAGAAGAGGAAGGGAGTTCCATCCAATCTCACAGACCTCTGCAAGAAAACATACTTTCATTTTGAAATTTTAAGCAAAGGTTACATAAGCAAACATAAACTTCAAAAAGAAATTTTCTCAGTTTAGCTCCCTTTGCAATACAACTGAGAACCATAAAAAAGATCATCTTGTTCCAACTCCCGCAACTGCACCATGGGCAGCAATGCCGCCCACTGGACCAGGATGCTCAGGGCCCTATCCAGTCTAGCCTTGAACTCCTCCAAAAATGGGGCATCCACAACTTTTCTGCGTAACCTGTTCCAGATCTCACTACCCTCTGAGTAAAGAATTTCTTCTTAACACTTAAACTAAACCTCTGCCCTATCACCCTTTACTTATGTAAAAAAAATCCCTCTCCCTTTTTTTAATAAAGAAAAAAAAAGTTAAAAAGTTTACTAATGTTTAAATCACCTCTTTAAATCCTTGGTTTAGATACAGAGCAGCTGACATTGTGCTCTTTAGAATATCAGCTATCTGTACCATTCTGTACAGATAATCTGTCAGAGTGTACTCTGTCAACATGTTCATATACATATGTGATAAAGTTATCATGAAAATCAACATCTTCATTTAAACTGACAAATTATGTTATTAGAGATTATTCTGACCTTAATAACACATTTATTTGAAGTAGCCTTCAAAGCTAAGCAAGAACAAAACTGCTGGTTTTCCTTGTCTTACAAAATCCCAGTGAATTATGGATGAAGAGACTGCAGGAATTTTTCGAATAATCATACCAATAAAGCCCTCTGCTGGAGAGATACCTGCTTGCAAAAGGAACTTTTTCTTTACCAGAATTACTTCCTTCTTGAATGACACAGATTTCTTTGTCCCCCTAGTTGTGTTGGTTGGAAATACGATTTTTTTTCCCTCATGTTCATTGCATCTATGCTAGCAGAAGATTTGGAGTTCAGCCTCAGCCATTTTGTCTTCCTCCTCAGGAAGAAAGTTGGCCATCTGACAAAATGATAACTAAGCAAGAACATTTTTAAGAGCTACGCTCACAGTGCTGCCAAAGCAACACCTGCAGCAGCAGCATATGTTGGGTTGGGAGTGCTTGGGAGTTGCCAGAGCAGTTTTACTTGCTGAGGGGAGAAGACACCTGTCTCTAACTATCTGCAGTCTGCAGAGCTGGCACAGGCCTATTTTTTTTTTCTTAAGATATTGTGTCACTTCTCCTAAAAAGATATAGCTTCTCCATTGGTATGTTTCACCTACCATTTTGACATGTACTACAGTTTATTTTATACAACTATGGCATTATCCATTAGAAGAAATTCATAGGCATGGTAGACATGTGAATGACACTCTGAAGTACAAATTCTGTCATTATGTTAGACGTGGCTGGCAGGAATTCAACAGATGGAATTAAATGATTAGCATAACGAAATAGCGGTTTTTAACTAAACAAGGTGGTGCAAAGAACAAGTCCTGCTGTGTTATTAGTCTTTTATGTTTATTTATTCACATTTAAGTAGTTCCCTTCTGTGTGAAGTAGCCATCAGTACAGTAAGAATGTTCCCACTAGAATATGCACTTGTTACTGCCACTATGGCATTTTCTATGACATGGATCATCACTAGCAATGCTGAATATGAAACAATTTTTTCAAGAAAATGTAAACAGCAAAAGAAACATACAAATATGGAAGTATTGCTGAAATTTTAACACTGCCGATCTCCACATTTTTTCGAAGTGTATGGTCAATTTTCTTAAAACTCATGTGAGATCACTTGCACTATGTGGGCTCATATAGAGTTTTGTCCAAATGTATTTTATCTTGTCACAAGTTATTTCCACTTTTAAAGATTGTGCAGTTCAAATTATGCTCATTGTTATCCCCATCTTTTTGATACCACCATGCAGCATTGCTTTCAGGACCCACAGCAACACTTCAGCTCTTCTCCCTTTTAATTTACATGGTGATCAGGTAAACCTGCAGCCACAAAACCAAGTCCTGCTTCAGTATCCAGCAGTCACAGAAGTAGACAGAATAGCATCACCAAATGCTCAATAGAATCTTTTTGCTGTTTCATTGTTAAGAAGCTGATCTATTCACTAAGAACTCTTTGGGGGACCATTCAGTTATGAGTTTCTCAGGTCAAATAATCATCACAGTTCTTTGTTCAAACATTTAATAAATCTTTTAGAAGAAAAGTGAACCACATGGGTTCTAAGCATAGATCCATCACAGTAAATATCTGCCTGTTCTTACCTCTCCCTTAAATGCTAACCCATATCCTGAGCTAAGCTTGTTTGTGAATTATTTTAATGGGTCTGTACTTGACCAAAGGTTTACCTCTGATTGATAAAAACATTAATTTTCTCTGCAAATTAGCAGTTATGTACCATATTTCAAATAATAAGAGCAAAATATAAATACATTTGATGCAGCTGTGGAATTTAAATTGCTGCACTTCTAAAAACTTTATTCATAAATAACAGTATGTTCACTGTGGGAGCAGAAAATGAATCACGGTGCCATTAATTGTGCATGTTCTTGATCAGTTTGAAAATGGTGCAGTAAGTAGGTACGTTATCATTACTTACCTTTAACTGGTTGCTGAAGGAGATTCTCTTCTTTGTTTTCTGGTAATTCATTTCATAGTTACACTGGGTGGTTTTCAACAGAAGCACTTGGTCAGCTGTTCTATATATGGCTCCTCCAATGAACAGGTCTGTACTCTAGTTTCTTCTCAGCTCCTTGGAGTATTAGACAAACACTAGAAAACACAATGTATTTGTAGAAAAGAGATACAGGAAAAAATGTTTTTCATTTCTAAAGACATATTTTTATGTGTTAATATGTCTTTTAAAATTAAACATTAAATATTTCCCTTCATTATAAATTGCCCTGAGATACAGTATTGCCCGAAACCAAAGTGAGGGATTTTTTAGTGTCAATTAAGAGAGCTCTAGTTCTTACGTTTTGCTGAGTAAACAAGATCAGCTAGTTCAGTCTCAGTTCCTCTCCAGCTTAAGCTCTTCTAAAAATCATTTGCTTCTGCAGGAATATAAAAGCCAAAGAAGTCATTAGCTATTAGGGAAAACATTTATTGGTAGAAAGGAACCTTTGAAACACTGGGTATTGTTCCTGGACAGAGCTCCAAGGCCAGAAAAGCTGTTGAAGTAACTGGAGTATTTTTCCAGTGTTTTTATATTTTACAAATATTGTGTTGAGGCAAATATAATACTACAGGGCAGCACTGAACAAATTATACAAGTAGAAATGAGGAAAACTACAGCTTGCTTTCATCTTTTTAGCTTGCATTTCTGAAAAACAAGAATCATGGGGGACAGATGCATTTAATTTCAGTTTCTGTCTTTGAATAATTCTTTTTTTCCCATCGACTAAATGATTCAGTTCCTCCTTTCACATTTCCTTGGTGAATACCTCCCTGTATCAGGTAAAAGTTTTTGAAAGAACAGCTTAACCTCTAATACTGAAAGTGAAGAAATCCTTCTCCTAATATATTAAAGCAGATATTCCTTGGAAGACTGAGCTTAAACTGTTAAACTGAAGTTTAAAATGTTAAATTCATATTCAAAGCTAAATAAAGCACAAAATCAATATATTTTAATTTTACTTTATATTTCATATTTATTTCATCTGTTTCATAAATCTAGTGGATGCTTTTATTATCTTCATATATTTGAAGACAAAATAACTGTTCAATCAGTATCTGGCTTATAGTGGTACTTCTGCCAAATTCACATTTTATTAATAAATAAATAATATTTTCCTTCATAAATCTTTGAAATTATCATACTTCCTTATTTGAAGTTAATGTTGACTATCCATTTGCTTTTAATGCAGGGTGATATTCCTGCAGTCAAACCAAATTGCTAGGTGGAAACACACACAGATGTCATGGCCTACAACTGAGTGACAATGCATCTTTTCAGTTAACTTGAGCATTTGAATACTGGAGAAATATTAGAGAAATATCTCCTTATATTTTTTCTCCTGCATTACTGTAGAACTTCTAGATGCTTGGTCTTCAGTAGATTTGTATATGTCAAAGTGGTTTTCACAACCTTTTCTCCTCTAATGAAAGTCAAGTAAATAATTATTTTGTTGTCTTTGCTCTGGATTTTCAGCACAGTTGTGTATCCTAAGGCCAAGCTTTTTGACAAACAATATAAATGATACAATCATCTTCAAATGTTAAGAGCTTGCTTTATTTCCTCTGTTTAAGGATACCTTGGAAGTAGAAGTACCACCATAGTAGTTTAAGCTGTTTTCTTTCTATTTTTTTCTTATCTTTTCTCTATTTTCTCTCCACAATTTCTAATTTGAAATAATTTTTAGTCTCACGTATGTAATACCATCACATTCATTGGTAAGGTCATCTCATTAGATAACTTTGGAGTATCTTTCTCTCAGAATTGCTCATTATCCGTAGAATTTTTCAGTTCATTAACTGCTAACTGCCCATTTAAATACCTTTCCTGACCCTTAATTGATCTATGTTCCACCCTATCATCATTAAATCTACCCCAGAATCATGTGTGTGTATGTCGTGGAAAATGGGGACTGACTTACAAGTGCTTACTTGTGATATTTTATTGAGACAATAGAAAACTTAGCTAAAATGTATATTCAGAACTACAGTCAAAATTTTAAATCAGTTGCTGTAGAGATTGAATTATCTGGAAATATAAAAATCTATGTTTCATATTGGGAGCATCTTCCCTACATAATTCGGAGTTGAAGTCTCATGAGTTGGAGTTCCGGATATTACTTACTCATGCTTTGTTCACGTAGCTAGTTTCTTAATGTTCTCCCTTTAGCACAAGTATGGTATAGTTGACAAAGATGTCAAATACCATATTTTAGGACTTATCTAGACATAGACTCTAATTTGGTTTCTTTATTGAAGTCCAGGATGCAAAGAGTTAAAAGACGTATTTTAGAGTGTTTGATACTTAAGCTTAAAACTTGTCACACGGGACTATGCAAAATTAACTTTTTCATATAGGAGAGAAAATGCTTCGCTACACAGACCAGCCAGTTCTTTAGAAATGTGTCATTTTTGTGGTTCTAATGTTTCCTTTCTCTCAGTTTAATTCCTATTTTTCATGTTTGATTTGTTTCTTTGGCAAAAATGTTCACCTCTTTGTGTGAGTCTTTGTGTGCTAATGCTGTTCATCACTGATTGACATGCCTCAATGTCTTGAAAGATTATTTCATATATTGTAAGATTATTTCTGGATCACTGTATCCTTGATAATACAGTGCATAGAGACCTGGATCCTAGAGGCTTAACTTACTAACTTCATGTACGTTTATAGTGACCAAATGTAAACTAAGAGACCTAACATCAAATTCATGTTTCTTGAAATCTTGACTGGAATATTTTGCAAAGGGTAGAGATACACCATCTCTGCCCTTTTGTCAGGCTTGATAGAGCAGCACTTAATAATGTTCAGCTTATAAGTTACTTAAATGTAACTACAAGTTTACAGCCTAACAATTGCCATTAGTTTGTAATCATAAAATGGTCAAGTGAGCAGTAATTCTCAGAGCACCTTTATCGCATATCCTTATGATACATGAAACGTCTTTAGCAGGACTCATACATTTTTATGGAGAGTAAATGAGAGTTGTGTCCCTATGTCCGACTCTAATGGAAATTCGCAGTCTCAGATGTCAACATAAATCTTTCTGAGAGCTGCACACAGCATTCAGAAACTCAGTAGCAGCTGTTTCTGTCTTCTTCTGAGGTTATGCATTTTTTACCTCTGTATTGTACAACTGTCAGCAGTTATTTATTATTTTTAATACATGTATATACACACATAATTTTTTAAAAAATTATTTTAGAAATGTCATTGAACCTCTGATCACTTTTGTCCTCTTTTTTTCAGGATAAAAGCCAAATTCATTGATGTGACCATTTTTCATCATCCATGTCCATAGCAGATGTTCATAACAAGATACCTGTATAGGTCTACTGACAAAACAATACAGATATTGGCAAAAATACTAAGAGAATGTTAGTCATTATTGCCTGTTTCTCTTGAGTCTCGGTGATTAGTCTGCAAAGAATTTTGTTAAATACAACTCCATTAAACCTACTAAACATTAGTACAAATTTATAACTTTAGGAAATATGTCACAGACAAAATATTTTGTACACAGCATTTTTTTCTTCTTTAAAAATCTCACTGGCTAATGTATATTTTGAACAAATAAACCCTGAAATTTGTCATTGGAGAAGGGAGATATATACTGGCTATATACTATGCAATAAAAATATATACTAACTGTAATCCTTTCTAGCTCTCTGAACATACAATTTATAATTTAAATCTATCTGATATTTTGGGGGAAGAGATTTCCTTTGGAGAAAACACTGATTAAAAATCCTGAGCATCTCTGTGTATGTTGTGAGTTAAAACAACAGTGTTAGACACAGAAATTCTTGTAATTAAGCATGTTTTAAATTTACTTGTTCCTAACTTGGAACCTTTGACTTTTTAAAGGTATCAACTTTAAAGAATTTTTTTAGAATAAAGTAACTCATTAGAATATTTTCAGTGTATACCTATACTCCCATACAGATAATATGAAGCTATTTAGAAATGTAGAATTATTTTTTCAAACCAGAATCTGCTACAGTGTATATCATTAGCAGCAGATAAACATACTTTTTTTTTGTTTCCCCTTTCAGTTCTCCAAGTAGTTGTATTCACCTCCATTCCTTTATTATCTTGAAATGTGAAGCATTAAAGATGCACCAACATAAAGTGCAGTCAGTTATCTTCCCCTTGCTGTGCTGCCAGGATTCTGATTTGCAAATTATCAGATACATCTTCTTTCTCGTCAGAATGTCTTTTACTTTATTACGTACTGCAGAACCATCTGTCACACTGACAGTATTAATATGTGCTGTTTCTATTAGATAGTCTCCATTGTTTAACGTGAGTGATTTTTCTGCTTAAACTAAATTTTTGTAGCAAGACTGGAGTGTGGAGATGTGTGATTTTGCTTCCATTATATTTTTCTTCTTGTTGCTTGTTGTTTACAATTCACATGACAAACATTTTAGCTTCACTCTGAACTGATGCCCTACTTTACTTGGGGAACATATATTGTAAAAGCTGGAGTTGTGCTACATTTTAATGAACCACACAGGCCTATAGCAAAGCTCAGTGAAGAATTTGTTTTCCCCCTGCTATAATAATCTGCCACTTGAATTATCCCCACAGAAATGGTACATATTGCCTCAAGTAGTACAGCTTAATCCTGCTTCTGTACAAGTCAGTGCTTACTTCTCCATTCACTTAGCAAGGCATAGTCAACAAGCCTTACATTGTAAATGTGACTATAAAAAGTTTCCTGTTTGACAGTCTAATCTTCAGAGATAAATTTATTTATGTATAGTATAAGAAGTTTATGGTAAGATAATCTTTACTATCAGGATTATTTTACATACAGAAATAAATCAATGGTTTACTGCTAGCCTGTCCTTTCAGTTGCTGTGGTTCTTACCTGTTTTTTCTTTTCCTTTCCAACAGACAGAACTCAGATTTATTTTAAGTTTAATATTTTACTTTTATGAAATGGATAGCTAATAACTGCTACATCTTTTGGAGATGCCTCATTTTTGAAGCTTAATTATTTAAAAATATTTCTCAGTCTTTTCACAGCATCTCAGTGGTTGAGTCTCTTCCTAGGTATGGAATAGCTGTTTTCAACTTCTTATTTGTTCAGATATTGTCCTAAATTATTCTCTGATGAGATTAAGACCAGATTTAAGATCTAGCGGCAGTTGTAAAAGTCATTCTCTCTGATTACTAATTGGAGAGCAGATCTTGCATTAAGCCTCATAAAAATTGTTTTACTTTGTCTATTTTACTTTTTAACTTTGCCTATTTTCCATAAAATAATCGGACAGCTACCAATCTATGTGAATATCAATTCAAAACTATTTAACGTGAATAATGTTGCTACAGATAGTCTCCATTTTCCTTCTTACTGCAACTGAAATAAAAGGAAACAAATGGAAAGACAAAACCAAAGAAAGAAAATATTCTACAAGGGACTGAGGGCATAATACAAAGAGACAGACCATTTTTGGTATAAATCTTTTGGCTTCATAAAAGACAGTGTAAGAACGAGACTTCTGATAGTCTATCCCATGATCATTTTTGTTCCTGATCATGTTTGTAATATGCTGTCAGTGCTGTACCTGGAAGGTACTTTGAGTACATGCTGTCTTTTACAAAATCCTGAGCTTCTTGGGTGGCTCTTTCAAGAAGCTTTACAATATTTTCTCGAGAATTTCTAGTGTGCATATAAAGTAATCATCTTGTATGAATTCCTTTTCATGCATTAAATTACTGAAAAAAACCCATGATCATTGGGTTATTGCCCTCAGTAGCATGACTGCATGTTTCTTGGTAAAGATAAGGCTAAGCATTTAAATGATAATCCTATAATTTTTGTTCTTTTTATGATTAGTTTATAGAGAAGCTCACTGAACCAGCTGAAGTACCTTCTGGTTTTTAGTCTTTATTTGCCTGCTTCTAATCTACTATTGAATGTATCTGTTTTCATTAAAGAAACTGATTTCAACAACTGTTTTGGCACAAGTTTCAAGTGAAGCTGTATCCTCTGCAGTGTTCATCCCGGTTGAATCAGTTTCAACTTCAGACTTTAAACTGGTATTCAGCCTATCATATCTGCATGACAAATATGAATGACATCAGTTCTCTATTGCTTTGAATCTCTTTTTCTTGTACATTATCTAAGAAAAAATCCCTTAAAAAAGGGATTAAAAAAGAAAAAACCCTTATTGCATGGGTTCATGCCGATTAAGATTCTGAATGATATCCTTTCAAAACATAGAGCCTTCAAAGCATAAAATTCATCTTCTTACAGTGCATTTACCTCCCTGGGTTGAATTTGAAATGGTAGCAGTTGTATTTTACCTATAACTTGATTGACATTAGTGGCACTGAATTGTTTGGTTTGTTGGGTTTTTTTGTTTGGGTTTGTTTGTGGGGCTTTTTGGGATTTTTTTTTTTTAATTGTAATATCTAAAACAGTTGTATTATTTTGTGTAGACCGGGATTGTAATTTTTACTATAAAGAACACAGCTTTTTCTCTATAGTCGTTTCACAGAATTACAGAATGGCTTAGTTTAAAAGGGGCCTCTGGAGGTCATCTTGTCCAATGGCCCTGTTCCAAGCAGTGTCACGTAGAACTGGTTGCCAGAACCATGTCCACATGTTTTTGGAATATCTCCATGGGTGGAGACTCCACAACTTCTCCAGGCAAACTGTGCCAGTGCTCAGTCACTCTCACAGTGAAAAGTGTTTCCCGATGTTCAGACAGAACCACCTGTGTACACCTTGTGCCCATTGTCTCTGGTGCTGTCGCTGGGCACTGCTGAAAAGAGACTGGGTCTGTCCTCTGCATGCCTTCCCTTCAGGTTATTTATAGACATTGATGAGATCCCCTTCTGAGCCTTCTCTTCTCCAGGCTGTACAGCCATAGGTCTCTTAGATTTTTCTCATAGGAGAGATGCTCTGGTCCCTTTATCATCTCTGTGGCCCTTTACTGCATTCTCTTCAGTAGGTCCATTTCTCTCTTACACTGCGGAACTCAGAAAAGCACACACAACTCCAGGCGTGGCCTCACCAGTGCTGAGCAGACGGTAAGGATCATCTCCCTTGACATGCTGGCAAAGCTCCTCTTAATGCAACTTGGGATAACATTAATATTTTTTGCGATAAGGGCACCTTTGCTGGCTTATTTTTCACAATTATGTTTTTAAAAACAAAATTAGGGCATATTTTGGAAAAAATTGTATGTATGAATAAAAGTAGGGTGGGGTTGGTTTTGCTCAAACAAGACTTTTTTATTAAAATGTAAAGGTAAATAACTGCGTATTTAGAAAGTGAGCTAGATTTGTCATCTATGTATTCTATAGCTTAGAAAGGATTTGGTTCTTTATACTGGAGCTGCTTTTCAATCTTTGGGCTCAGTGGCACTTGCCAGTAGTTGATAGGAAAAACTTGTCTCAAATAGTATACACACTCAAGCCAGTGGGAATAATCTGTGCGAGCACTGACACAGAGGCAGTTCCACGGGAATTCAAATAGACTGTGCACCTACATAGTGACCTGACTGCAGTACAGTGGATCGAAAGTAGAATTATTTCAATTTTCTACCTTATTCAAGTTCTTTACACCATTTTAAGTCACTGCCTACATTGAGGGGGTTTAAACCTTTTTGTTTTGGGGTATTTTAATTAAAAATCACTATTTCTTCCTGGTCTCTATGATGCTGAAATATTTACCGGTACCTATGACCCAAATAAAGATGGCAGTGAGTTGTTAGTTCTTCTTGGTTTTTTCATTCTGAAAAACAAGGATCTTCCCTCTTTTGTTTTATTCTAGCCCCATCTGTAGACTGCAAAGAATACAGCTACGTAGAATGTACATAACGACCTCCAGATGTAGCATACTAATGGACTGTGAAATTTAACTTCTCAGCCAACTGACAATGGATGCCAGTGCATCCTGGAGAACATCCAAGAGAGCAACCTTTCAAAAAGCTCATGTTGAGGTGTATACCTGGTCAAATACCAAGAACATATGGAATGATACATATACCCTCAACTGCATTTCCATTACCTGCAGCTGTTTCTGCAAAATTTAGTTTACGTCTGACTGATCTCACACTACAAAAGTCTTTTCTAAGCTCTGGCAAGCACCTTACAAAAATGCATAGAGAAAAAGCTCAATTTCTACTCAGACTCAAAAATATTGAGCTAGCTGAGAGTTGTCTTTGTGCTCATCTGGCCCACCATCAAGTTTTTTTGCAGGTCCTTGATTCATCATTCCTAGCAATTGAGAGCTGTTGGAATATTGTATATAGAAGAGAAGAGTAAATTTGGAGAATAGGTTAATTTGGAGGTAGGATGAAGTTTTAAAAAGAAAAAAAAAGGAGACTAGTTATCACAAATGTATGAATTATTTAGCTGATAACTTGAAATACTTCAGAAAAGTCAAAGTAACTTGTTTTTGTGTTACATAAAAAAACCCCAACTCTATGAAGAGAATGACAGATTATATATTTACTTTTTATTATTTTCCTGTGGAATCTGGACTCTAGGAAGAAAACAACATGTCATCTAAAAACAGTGAATAAATGTAACAACACTTGATTGTGAGTGTTTGGTGAGGCAAGGCCTGATAAAAGTCTGTCTGACAGGACATAATATATTGTGTTAAAAATATATTTCATACAGCAATACAGATTTTTTTTTCCCCACAATATTAACTCATTTATTTTTTTACTTTTATTTGTCTTTCTGTGCAAAAGGCTCAGTCGTGGATTATGGGCTACCTGAAAAATGAGGTCTGCTATTTGTCTCTTCCTATCAGAATTTTCTACAGTGTTTTATTACTGCTATATTCTATTACTCTTATAGGCTACCAAGGAAGAAATCCAAACGTGTTTTTTAAACTCTATTTAAGACCAATATAATTGAAACTAATGGATAAAATGTGTATTACATTAGTGAGTTGATGAAAAATAGTTCTAGGTCTTGCTAACTCTGTCTATCCTAGCTGTATTTCATGTATCCTTCTGAACTAGTTGAGTCAGGTACAAAGAATGATATTTACATTGCACAGGCAGGTGCAATTTATAGCCAAATAGAGAAAAAGTAATAAATTTAATTTTAAATTATTGTCTTTGGTGAAGTCAAACTGTTATATGAAAGAAGTTTTTAAATACTTTGACTGGTTTTTTTATATGCTTTGCTGTGGGACTTACAAAGATGAAACAATCTGTTGTAGCTTATTTTATGAAGGCTTTTTTGATGATGACGCAACAAAACTAAATGTGGTTACCATGTAGAAGTTTTCTGGCATATAAAAGTGATGTCTGTTTAAGTAGAGTGAGATAGTGAGCAGTTCACACTACATCGTACTGTTGATAACAACGTGAATTATGTGCTTCCTGGGGGTGGTTCAGAGCAGCTGATTTGGTAACACTGATTTGGTACCCCCTTGATACTTACTAAAAAAGGAATTTAACCCCCCGTTTGACACATGTTCTATCAAGAAAAGATTCTAAAGGCATCAATCCTTTAAAAAAAAAAAAGAAGGAATGAAAATATAAAATACAGAGGCTGTGGACAAAAATATGCAAACCAAAAGAGTCACTTAAAAGTATACAAAAAAAAATAGCGATGGTGACTTCAGAGGGAAATTGAGAAAATTCCACTTTAAGGATATGAAAAAAAAAAATGTATTGGCCTGTAATGGATATTTTGGGGCTTCCAAGATTTTGGTGTTCATTCTGTGAGAGTAGGTTAGTCATCAGTACAGACTTAAAACTGGGATTTACTGTGTTATAAGTATACTTTATGTCTAAATCAAAGAGGTGGCACATTAGAGCTCCTGTTACTCTAGTCAGTGACCCACTTGTTTGAGGAAAACCCCACAGGATGATTCTTTGGTATAGACCTGCTTTGCAAAAGTAGAGTGTCAAAAAATAGATCCAGGCAGCCTTAGAACAGCCTTTAGAGCATTATTTGGTGGTTCAAATGCAAGTTCATCTATGGAGATTTACGTGTCAGTTTGCAGTCAGACAGTTTCTCAGATCATGCACTGAAAGACAAACAATAGTACAGTGCAACATGATGTCTGGAAAGCAGTTGAGCATAAGGACCACACTGACAAGTTTTCTTTTCCTACTTGTTCTCCCTTGACATCCCTGTCACATTACGAAACAAACTAAGGCTTCCATTATTTTACCCAGACATTAAATGTAAGTTATGATTCAGCAATTTTAGGTCACTGCTGTTTTCACCGTCTTGTGTACTCAGATGCTCTTAGAGAACTGTTCCTTGATTATGACAGAAGATATGTGTACTATTTTTTTTCCAGAGGTTGGTTAGTTGGTTTTTTAGTTTAAGAACTTGAAATCCATATTGATTTTCTTTGGACAATATAGAGCTATACTTACAGGTCAGTCTTCTGGAAAATTATTTAGATGTTTGGGCACATTGCTTCAATAGCCCACTCAGTTTCAGGAAAATAATGCCTGGTCGAAGATGCAAGACAACTAAATGGAACATCCTATTGTCTTTTGCTAAGCATCATGCAGCTGGCATGACAACACTGACAATGAAATATCAAGTTGGTTGCCAAATCCTAGACACAGATATGTCACTTGAAATCCATCTATTATACTTTCTATTTAGAAATTAAGGATTCTTTGATGTTCTATTCATTCAATTCCAAACCCAGTTCCTTTTTCACTTTTTGGTCTTTAAATTACAAAGACATTAAGAAAGAGGATTACAGCATTAATTAAAACATCTTCACACTGAAACACAGTTATAGCAGGATGAATAATTAAAAATCAGGCCATAGAAGTTTCATGTTTGTTGGGGAGACTATTCATTCTTCCATGGAAAAGTTCTCTTCTTGTTGGGAACAAGAAAAAAAGTATAATGAATAAAAGAAGCAGAATTCACAGAAAGAATAACCAAGTTTAATGTAAAATTAGGGGGAAAAATGTTATCAAAGAAACAAATAACTTAGAACTTATATTGAGGTAGAAAGAATTTAAGCAAAACAAAGTAACTGTTGGGGACATCAAGACCTTGCCTTGATTATGAGCTGGGTAATTGACTATAATGAGTGATGGGCAAGGTGAACAAGAACTGAACACTGTGAGCTTTGGTACAACCAGTGGACCAAAAAGTGACACGAGAACAATATCTGAAACTGCTGGAATGGTGTGGCATGATACAAAGATTGATTTCATTTGCGGCTCCTGCCAACATCTGTTTGTAAAACAATAATAAGGACTTGGGGGAAACATTGCAGACATCCCAAACTGTGTAAAAGTGAAGGACTGAGGTGGAACTGAGGCACCACTGAGAACCAGAGAGAGGCTGTGTCAGGGCCATGTTTACATTTAACAGCACACATACACATGCATGTAATGTTGCAGTTAATTGCAACTTGCTCCACTTGCCACTCCAGTAAGTTAGTACAGTCCAGCCTGAGAAAATTTGATCCAACCAGTCAAAAAATTTTATCCAAAAAATCAAAATAAACACAGTTTAATAAGTGAAGGTATGAGAGAAAAAAAGGATGTAAAGGCATTCATTCATCAGCTCCCACCAGCTGACCAAGTACACTAAGTTTTCATGAAAGATATTTCAGACAAAAAAAATCAGCATAACTGGGTACAGCCAGTTTTCCATTTCCCCAGGCAAACCATCTTTAACCAAGCTGATTGTCATCTGTCACCAGTTCCATCCCTGTGAGGGACCGGGTGATGTTTTTCACTTTGACTTTAAAAAGGTATTCAAAAGAGTTTTCCACAGCACCTTTGTAGCCAAACTAAGGGGACATGAAAAGGATGAGTAGATTAAAAGACGTCTGGAAAACTGTCTTGATATCATCTCAGAAAATAGTGTACAGTAGTTTCACTTGTCACTGGCAACTGCTGTAAATGAAGTTCCTTATGGTTTGACACTGGGACTGATATAATTTTATGCAAATTGAAGGGACCTGGAAAATGGAAGGGAATGCACACTCAGAACGTTTTACCATTATAACAACCAAAGTGGGAGAGCAGCTGTTGAGGGGAAGCATTTGCTGCCAGACCTCAACAAACTGGAGGAATGAGCTCTTGGAACCTCATGGGTTACAACAGAAGCAAATGCAAAGTCTTTCTTGTGGGACCGACTTCCTGCATCAGTGCAGGTGAGGGACACAGTGGCTGAGTTGCAGCTCTGCCAAACATTGGGTACCCTAAGCAAGTTGGATCAATTTTTATGCAACGTTGTTTTGAGCAGAAGGCTGGACCAGATGATCTCCAGAGAATGTTTCCAGCCTAGGATTTTCTTTGTCTGTCTTCTATGATTTACATGCCTTAGACAGGGCTATACCAAATCTCTTACTGCATTCTGAGGATGGCTTAGGAGGAAACTACATGACGTTTGTTCAAAGATTGAACAGGCAAAATGCAAAGATCAGAAAAAAATTTTACACTGTTCAGAGATCTCTAAAATATGCCAATGTATCAAAATTTGATCAGCTGTGGGTGGATGTTTTGGAAACAATGGCACCATAATCATACTTAAATGGCCTTGCATTAGACATTATATTACATGTACATAAAAGTACAAGTATCTTCAATACAGGAGAAAATACTTGGCATTTTCTAGGTGGCTAAATTTTGAGGAAAGCTGTGATCCCCCAAGGCAGGAACTCTTTGTGCTTCTCTAGAGGACTTAGAGATAAGCAACTCACCTTTGGGTTATGGCAAGAAAACCAGCAAAACCCAGCATGCCTTGTTTCTTTATGTAAATCCCCTGCACCCTGTTGGCTAGTTGGTTTCCACCCCACCCCTGCTTTCCCCATAAATACGGCCGCGGTGGCGTCCTGGAGGGAGGGAAGTTTCATCCCTGGCCTCCCTTCGCGGGAGCTCTGCTGCAGACCCCTGACCCATCAGGGTGGCCTGGCAATAAAGAAGCTACTTCCGTGGAACCGCCATACGAGACTCCTGTCTCTCTTTCCCCGCGTCGCCTTGGGTGATACCGCCAGAGCTGATCTCACAATGAATCGCAAGAGCTGAAATCACTAGTATCAGAAAATCTGCTACCTGGCTGGTATCACCCGTTGCCCAGGGAGGCTCACCCGTGCCCTTGGAAAGGCTGTTCCTGCAGGGACGCTCTCTCCAGGAGGACTGTGGCTGCTACTAAGTAGCACAAAGCCCCTCAGCAACAAAATTTAAGTGGACAAGATAGACATAGTCCTTTGTCTCCTGAGTCACAACTAGATGACATAGATTTAAAACCTGCTAGATTTAAGACACAACATACTATGATGATTTTTAAATTACTGTGGTCAGGATGAATAATCACAGCCAAACAAAAAATTCTCTATAGCTTATTCCTTCCATTCAGAAATTAGGGAGGAAGATAGATGCCTTTCATATGGTGCCAATTCTGACCCAAATACTTTTCTTTCTTTTTTCTGTTTTTTTTTTTTAATACCTCTCCACTGATATGAATGGATGAACAGCTTTTTAAATAGCTGAATAAGTAGTTAAATATGTCTATCAAGCTAAGTGAGTTTAAACGTGGCTGTTATCAGAAGTTGATATGTAATGAAGATTTGTGTTACATCTGGTAGGAAGACAAGATTTAAGGGTCATGATTGTTATTGAAGATTTATCAGTACATGTGAATTCATCGATACTTATTTCACGGAAACCAAACTTCAGGACCATAGGAAATCAAGCATTAAAGTTAAGCACACATTGTGTGATCACAAAATAACAAACCACATAACATTATCAGTATCTTTAAATCTCTGTCACTACCATGCTAATCAGCCCTATAGTATTATGATGAAATTCTGCCAATCCTGAGGTAGTGTAACCTTGGAATAATTCCACTAATGTCCAGAATTGAACAGCTGTACTGAAGATTAATGGGAATAGTTGAGGTTTCTTTATTAATAGTACTTTGCCTCTCCCTGCACTTGTATATAGTGAGACAAACAGATAATAATGATTTAATCAAGAAAATAAAACTCCGTAACACATTACCTGAGTTTTAAAATGGACACAGTGTTTTTAATAAAACTACGGCTATTACTTATATTCCTATTAAAGAAAACACTGACAACAAAAGGCCGTCCAAAAATTGCATGAAGAATTAAAAGGAACCCACAAAACAAGCCTAGCTCTTTTTCTTTGTAGACTTAAATAGGAAAGCAGTATAGTCTTCATTAACAGATAACAAGCTAGACATATAATCCTGATGTGTGTATATGAATCTTACTAGGCTTCTATAATTTTGAATGGCAGAAAGAATAAATAATTTGCTTTGAATTATTATTCTATAGATGGAGTGTGATCACTATTCAACAGAGAAGCCTTTTACTTTCACCCCACTTTAATGGTAACTTCAGAATAACTTGGGTATATAAGAGTGTTTTATAAAAGATGTCACTTTCATTTTGTGAATTAACTGAAAAATGGAAATAAAATTCTCCTCCCTAAAGACAGTAACAGATCACTCCTCTGGTTTTATTAAACCACATGAATTAAGATCACAGGCAAATAAAAGTTTCTGAACATAGGAAATATTAATATTCACTACAAAAATAAGAGTGTTGGAAAACTACTTAACGCTTCTTAAAATCTATTTCAATCACTGACAACTTCCATCTCTGTTACTCTTTTAACAGAACCTCATAAAAGAATCAACGCTGCAATAAAAGGGGCAGCTTATCTACGTTCTCCCAATGCAAGACATTTTCTACTTCTGTTTAAATTGTGTTATTTTTACTATTATCACCATAAGTTCCTATGTAAGACCATTAGAAATGAGCATCCAGAAGAATAGGTTTTTTATATCATATACACATTTTTCCACACCTGGTCTACATCAACATTCCCAGTGATTAATATCATGTGACTTCTTGTGGTGCTTAGTAGTATTCCATAACTCTCTATTTCCAATTTATTTAATGTGCGCAGCACTTTTAAGTAAAGTCCTGCTTCTACCAAAGTATAAGTGCTTCTATAATGTTTTGAAATGTGCGTGAATTTCAATTACTGATTAGTTCAGGATCACATCTCATTCCATTACTGATGTTCTATGTTTGAACCCAGACCCCTAGAGATTAAACACGGGTGCTATGAACCGATTATGTCATCTATCCATTTGAAGTGTTTCTCATAAGGTGCTGAGCACAACCTTCCCCTCTGCTCCCCCCTACAGCTTATTTGAAGCCCTGTGCTTTGGTAACACTCCTGCATTAACTTAAGAGTGAGACTGCCACCAACTTCACTTTGTAGAGCCTGTTGTCATTCATACGGTGTTTCTCAGTCAGGCAGATTTCTCTGGAGAACAATTCTTTTTGTGCTTTGATAGACTAGGCAGTAATAACAGGAACTCTTCCAGTAGCTACAAGAAAGCTGGAGAGGGACTTTTTACAAGGGCATGCAGCAACAGGACAAGCATGTAGTGACTGACTCCTTCTAAACTGAAAGAGTGTAGGTTTAGATTAGATATTAGAAAGAAATTATTCACTGTGACGGGGATGAGACAGGTTGCCTAGAGAAGTTGTAGATGTGTGGATGTCTCATCTCTGGAAGGGTTCAAGGCCAAATTGGATGGTGCCCTGAATTCCCCCATCTAGAGGGTGGTATTCCTGCCCTTCCTGCCCACCCACAGTGGGAGTGTTAGGACAAGATAATCTCTGAGGTCCCTTTCATTCCAAACCATTCTGTGAAATCAGGCATATCACCCTAGCAATAACATTCTACCTCTTGGCAAAGACCAAGCCATTTAGTATGAAAAAAAATCTTAGCTTGCTATATTAGTGATGTTGGGTTTGGTACTGAAAGTGGCAAGACACTCTTACAGGTGATGTGTCTTTTTGTATGCAATGGAGACAGTTGGTGTGATTACCTCCAGAATAAAACATACACATTTAAATTTCCACATGTCCCTGTGTATAGGTGTAAGCGTACAGCCAGCCAGCTGTCTATGCTGCTACTGTAGTCAATGAAAAACCGTGCAGTCACTGCAGCCGGAAAGGCAAATCAACCTTCCCTGGAGACCTGGAGCTCAAGTGTCTGTTTCAGGTTCTGTTGCCTAAGCAGTCATTTAAATGCCATTGCAAATGTCCTAGAGTATCCAAAACCTTCAAAACCACCTAGCAGATCTTTGGCATATCTGGTAGCAGCCTGGGTCTTCCACCTCTAAAGCAGTGGATCATTGATTCATATCCCTAAGGACAGTCAACTCTATGTCTCTCTGAGCTGGTTCACTAATTGTACTACTGGGCCAACATAGTTTGCAGTATAAATACGCAGCACCATTTGCAGTAATCAGGCGTGGGCAAGAGCTACAACAGCTCGTCTGTCCTTCAAGAGGCACAGTCACCCATAAAGCAGTCCAATCCTGGACTTACATGCGTAGGCTACTCACGGCTCTCCTGGGCACACTCCCAGCTGAGGGATTATGCGCCGGCCGGCTTTTCCACTTCCCCCAAGTGGATTGCAGTCCATGAGGCTCATACTGCTGGAGGCTCCAAGCCTTTGAGGCTCTAAGCCAATTATCACCACGATACATACCAACACAGGGCACCAGATGTCAGAGTCCAAAAGTCCAGCACAGAGCAGGGTGGCAGGCATCAGCAGGGTCACGGCAGGCAGAGGCAGGCGGCAGACACCAGCAGGTGGTGACAGGCATCAGCCCAGTCAGCTCCAACTCAGCTCAGTATCTGCCCTTGTGAGCCTGCAGCCCAGCCTTTTATACCCCTCTTGCAGGCCACTCACGTGTTTCTTGTTACAGGAATCAGCACACCTGTGTTCAATGCTGGCCTTCCCCCTTCCCAGGGATACAGCTGCAACCTATCAAGGCCAAGGCTGCCTGCAACCCACTCTTGTAACCCTACAACAGGCCACTCCTGTAACCCTATAGTACTGATTAGGTGTTTATCAAATAATATGGGATCTAAGGAAGGGCATACATTATATTTTAGTTTATGTAGAGTGCACTTTTGAAATATCTTTTCATTGCCTGATTTACTATTCTTTGATTCATAAAATTAAGTGGTCTCAAAGTACACAAATAGTATTAATTTTGATGAAACTAAACCAGAAGATGTGTTCCAAAACCACATCTCTGAATGCAATGGGTTTGCCCACAGGATTAGATCATAACTACTTTAAAGTTTAAAAAAATGAAGAAAATAATGATGTATAATGTAAGAATGTGGGATCCTCAGAATCAGATGATCTGATCTTCAGTTCTTCTCCTATCAAATCACGTCTTGTCAACATAGTTTGAGCCTTAGGCACACATGCATATTTGTTTGCTAAATTTAGATCCTAGCTTTATATATTAATACCAAGTATACACTACCTACTGGATTAATACATCAATTTGTGAAGGCAGTAGAGACATCTCAGAGATAACAATTTTATAGCATCTGTTTTGGGAAAAAAATTAACAGCTTTAAGAGCTATAGGCTCTGTATGCTATAATCGATACTCTGACCTATACTGGACCTCATAAAACACTTGTTGCTTCTTCCTCAGTTTAGTAATAAGGCTGTGCTTTCAAAAAAAGTTAATTACCAGTGTCCATATACCATCTGTTACTAGGCACCCTTGTTTAACACTGATTTAAAGTATCAGAGAGGCAAACTGCATTCTTGATTAGTATTGATTGTTGGTGTAGTGTTGACCCAAACAAATCGTAACAGGGGAATTAAGGCTAGTGTGGCTGCAAGAACAGAACCACACTCCTCCGTAACATAAAATATAAGATTAATTTACTTTGTGGGATAAGTATAGCAATTGTACAACAATTCCTATTCTACAGTGCGCACACACACACAGAGATTCATACTCACCAAAGCCCCAGATCCTCTGGTGTGGCTGTGTCCAGCACCATGGACCTGGCTGGGGTAACAGGACAGTCACTCCTGGCTGGTCCCAGTCCTGGCTGGCAGTCTGGCCTTTACTTGCAGCTCTCTATTTCAGGCTCAACCATCATTGCAGCATTGTGTTTTTGCAAACATGTTCCCCTAAGGGACCATTGTTTTCACTACTCATTGCTTTTTAATTTCAGTGGTTAGGACAACGGCCTTGATGGTCAAGTCATCCTAGATAAACCTTTACAAATTTCTCCCCACCTAAGACAATAAGCCATAATTTCCTGGTAATTGAGTCTAGTACTGCCAAACCCAGTACTGCCAAGTCCCCCATTAAACCACCTCCCTAAGTGCCACATCTACTCGTCTTTAAATACCTCCAGGCACAGAGACTCAACCACTTCCCTGGGCAGCCTGTTCTAATGCTTGACCACCCCTTCAGTGAAGAATTTTTTCCTAATATTCAATCTCAACTTCCCCTGTACAACTTGATGCCTTTTCCTCATGTCCCACTGATTCTTCCTGGAGAAGAGACCAAACACCCACAAGCAGTTATGAAGAGCAATTCAATATTTCATACAATGAATTCAATTATTTTACATCTGTGTTTTAAATGCAAAAATAACATAAAATACTTGGAAAATGCTACTTACCAAACTTTTTTTCAGATCATGAAATAAATTTTATCTATTAATAGATTATTCTTATATTTTGATATATTTCTTCCAAGTAAATTATATATGGAACATATCTCTGTTATGCTAACCTTTTTGAGTTTCTGTGTGTAAATACATGCACAGTATATGTGTGTATGTATATATATGTGTATGTGTGCATATACAGAGGAATATACCCCTATTTATATGTAATATACCCCTTTATTCATATTTATAGCCACATATGATTTTTGTAGTAACATTTTTTAGCCACCAGAGTGATTCCCTCTGAATATTGACACAAGGCACTTGCTGTATAGCAGAATGGAACATACAATGAAAATAGAAGCAAAACTAAGTTTTAGCATATTTGATCGCTCATCAGCAGTCTATCATCATCACCAACTCTATTGCTAGTCACAGTCAGGAGTGAACTAAATGCTCCCTCCCTGAACACCCACAAAAGTATCCATGAGGTTAGAGAAATAAATGAAATATTTTCTATACCCAGGTTATGTGGCAAATAGTTTAATATTGAAGATAGAACTATACGGCCCCATTGAATACTTAAACACTAATCTATTTGCCTGTTACTTCTATTAGCACTGCAAAATAACTAAATTAGGCTTAACCCTTGCTCAGGAGAGCACATAGTCTTGAATGATGATTGTCTTCCTTTGGGATTCTTCATTACTAGCAGAATAAAACATCTGAGCAGTTCGGAATACATTATTAGCTGATCAGAACAGAGTCTGTGAATAATCAAATTAAAACAACATGCATAAGGATTTATACAATTTTTAACACATAATATACAGTATTTTTGCTTTTTTCAGATGGAAGAAAAACGTTTACATGTACATTATGCTACAACTGATAAAGAAAACCAGCTAAAAGAAGGAGGAATTTTCTAAGAAATGTAGTTGTCTGTAATTGTGAGGCTTGAACAGATTCTTGAAACACTGATCCTTCTGACTGCTGAAGGCAGAATAGTGGACTCAATGCATGATATTTTAAAAAATGAGGCTTTATGTACACAATTTGTTTAAACAGAAATTGATAGGCTTAATAAATAAATTTTTGGAGGCAGTTTTATGATCTGCTATGGGTTCGGGTTTTTTCCCACAAATTTAAACAGCTAACGGCTCCAATCCCTCTGAGTTTAGAATACATTAGTCTGCAGGACTACAGCAAAGGCTGGATAGAAAGGAAAATAGTCGAATGCTAATGTAATTAGGGATTATGATCCATGTTGAAATTAATATTTTAATCTATTGCAATATAGAACTAGATACACTCAACTCCTAGTATGACAATACTTTCTTTAATATCTTTAACAGGTCAAAATATTAGTAAGGAGTGCTAAACTTACTTTTTTCCTTGGGCATCCATATTTCATACTTGCATTACAGTTCTGGCTTTTTGTCTTTTCTTATACACTTAGGGCTTATGTCAGCCCTAATCAGATTTTGAAACATCTGCAACTCTATAATTGATGACTGTTAGATTTAACACAACTGTCTATGGATTTTTTTTTTTTTTT
>VWZT01000744.1:200339-217897 GCA_013397055.1 Pachycephala philippinensis
TGGTCATAAAACCACAGCAGTGTCTCTTCTTTGTGTATGCAAAGGTGCTTGAGACTGATATCTCTGCTGATTTACATCTCAGCTGCATTTTACGTGGCCTTTTTAGACAACTGCTGCCTGGTCACGCACACAGGAGCTAATTTAAACCAAGGAAATTGGACAAGTAAATGAAGAATAGGAAAATGGTGTCTGATATTAATCTATTTTGTTGTATCCAGGAATTTGAATGAGTGCCTAGATAGCAGAGAGATATGTCAAGATTGATATTATAAGAGTTTACATCCCCTAAGGACCTGTGTTGACTTATTCCTTTACGTATAAGATGGTTTTTTGCAACTTCTTCATTCAGAAGCAAATGAACATCCAGCATTCAATTTACATCAAAGCATCTGGTCACAGCAACAATACGTGTGCTTAAACATGCACATGCACTTTTCAAGTTGCAGACATCTGCATACGTAAATCAAGTGCCTGCCCTGGAAAGAGGCTTCATGAATTTACAAGATTTAATGTCTGGATGTGTCCAAGTATTAAAATTTTTGATGCGCTTTCTTAATCTTTTCTGGAGAATCTGCATAGAAGTTAACTTGTAATTCATTCAGAAGTCAACACTCAGAACAGAAAATAAACCCTTTCAAACGCACTTCTTCTGACACATACTGTTAAAATTGTAACAGACATCTGCAAACGTTAGCATTTGTAATGGTAAATCAGTTTTCTTGTATAGAGGCAGTTTAAATATGAACACATGTGTTTATATGGATGTAAGTGCATATACGTATTTAAAAATGAAAGAGAATTATGCAGATAATATATACCATTTCTGCTTATGCTTTAAAAAAAAGAAAGTGATTGCTCTTGAACGATTTCATCACTTTGCTGTTTTAGAATGTTTACCTGAAGAAGCCTATGTACCTGCAGCGACTTATTCGACTTTAAAAGCCTGTGTGTGTGTAACCATGCACACTTATGAATAAGATTTGTTATTTACTCAAAGAGAAAAGGAACACTGAATAAATATGAAACTTCTACTTTTTTAAAATTTATTTTTAGTTTCTATCTCTAATACACCAACATTTATTAATGACAGTAGAATTCTACTCTGGCAAGAAATGTATTTTATCCCCATATCATATATACTTTAATTTTTGTTGACTGTTTTTTAGATATAGCAATATAGAATGACACCTGTATTCAGAAAAATGAATTTTGGGTCTTTCTCAACTGAGATATTGGACTTAGAAGAGCCAAAGATGTAAAAGAGTTATTTCAGAGATATTTGCCAAGCCAAACACCCAATTTCTGTTTTTTCTTCAATCAAAAATACTTAATGCATTTACTCTGTATTTAAACTTGTATAAGACCTAAGCTCTTTTATTATT
Source organism: Pachycephala philippinensis (assembly GCA_013397055.1). NCBI lineage: Eukaryota > Metazoa > Chordata > Aves > Passeriformes > Pachycephala > Pachycephala philippinensis. The sequence goes on from VWZT01000744.1 coordinate 201,722, forward strand.
GATGAACAAGTGTACAAATACAAGCAGGAGTCAGGGCAGTTAGAGATATTTCTTCTTGAGGATAGAAGAGTGTGAAGTATCACACAGGTTAACCACATTACACTTAATGAAGATATATGGAAAATTCGAGGTGTGATGAATAGAGCCTAAACAAAAGAGGAGGCACTTTGTGCACCCAGGGTACCCACTGAACAGTTCTCTACAAGACATGAACTGCCCTGTGTTCAAAAGGGCAGACCTCCCAAGGAAACTTTTGTTGCTGCTATTTTCTACTATTGACATAGATGGACCATTTCCTGCGGCCACTGAAAGCAGGCTTTAAATATTAACTGGGGTTCATAAGCCTCTATGCAACTTTTATAAATCATTACTGCAGAGCACTAGTCAAAAATGCCATCTGTGGAATGTTTTTAAGAAAGGCAGCCTGAAAACACAAGGAATGGCTTAAATTTTTCCTCATAATTAGTATGAGAAAAGCAGTTGTAAAAATCTGAAATGATTACGTATCTTAATAAACATACTCAGTTCTGAATTATTTCAGTGTTTATTGTGCTATTATGTATATATGTAAAAAAAGAAAATTTGAAAAAAGGGCAGGAGTTTATTTATACAACAATGTCCCCTCTTGTAATGCTGGTTAATCATTTGCATTGCTGCTGAATGCTCTATAAGGCACTGTTAGGAAATATAATATAAATCATCCTACACCAACATCAGAATTAATCAATTACTGATTATTACTTCTGATTATTCTGTGTTTATGTCAGATCAGATTAGCAAGTCACTACAGATTCACTGAAAAAAATAAGCTAGAGCTACATTACATTATGTAGAATAACATCCTAAATTTAGATCGTTCTAATTTGGCAAGTTGTTTATGTTACTTTCGAAAAGGCTACCATATGGAATGCTTCAGGAATTTTTATGGGGATAAAACCTTAGTTCTTTCCCACTTGTACTTTGCATGACCTTGAGTATCTCACTTCTCTTCGACTGTGCTCCCATCCCTCTGGCTTCATCTATTTATATTGCTAGCATTTTCTCTTATCATGTGTACAGACTGATCATGAACTGGCTATTTTGGTGTTACATTCATACAAATGATAATAACAGTGACAACAATAAATGTATCAGTGGTGTGATTCTGAGTCTATAGGAAAAAAAGTAACACCTCAATAGTGGTTTCTTTGCCAGGGAGAAATCAGCTGGAAACAAAGTGTTTGTTAAGTCCTGTAAATATATGTATCTGTTTAAGAATTGAACAGGGTCAAGGAGACATAATGTGCATAAAGCTGAACTAGTATTTTTTTATGGCTTGGCTCGTTGTAACTGAAATTATTCTCTCCTGTGAAAGTCACTGTTCTAGAATCCCTGCAGTATTTCATTTCTCTCTGAGAATTGCAGGGCAACAGCAGCAAAGTAGTTTGAGTCACTCATCTTCTTTTTAAGGCTTTAGTTCACATTCAGCCAAAGAAGTTAAATTAATGTTTTTCTTGTTGTCAGCAAGAAGCACAAAGAGAAATATATTACTTATAACTTCTATCTAGTGAGCAGTTATTGACTTAAAAAGAAAGAGCAGATCAGGCTTAGAAAGCCACTTAGTTCAGTTGTGCAAAGTCCCAGAATTCCTAATTGACTGGAATAAGAGAACAGTGGCATAAGGCAGGCATAAACATTGTAAAGATTGGAGCAATTTGGGCCTTTCTGCATGTACTCAGCACAGTGTCAGAGTCAGTAAAAACAATAAAATATGTGTCTGTAGCCTATTTTACACCACTGGAAAATGTACCGTAGAACGTTTGGGGAGACTGAAATTTGGTGTGGGGTTTATATGGCAAAAAAGGGTTCAAGTTTAGAGCTGGACACGTGATTTTCAGTAATTTGATTCACTGACAAAATCCATGAGGAGGAAGAAACAGGTTAGTGTCATCTTCTGGCAAAACCTCTCTCCAAACTGCTTTTTTTTTGTGGTAATCCCACAGGAAAATTTACAGTGTCTGAGATTTACTCAGTCTCTACTGACCTACCTCAGCCTCAGTGCAGAGTGAGGAAAAAGCAGGACATTTCTTGTTGCCATCTGGTCTGAGAACTCCTCTGGGGATGCACCTGAGCATGGACTCAACACGTATGTGCTCCATGCAGTGCTTCCAGGTGCAGGAGAAAGGCAGAAAGGGAAGTATTTTGGCAGGTTTGTGTTGGGATTTTCCCCTCTTTACAGCAGCTTTTAGGGTGGAGGTCCCATTCTCAGGCAGTTTGTGGATATTTTTTTGTTTTGATAGCATTTATCCCAGAGAACTTTTTGCTTGCCCTTTCTCTTTTCTCTTTTCTTTTTTTTCCCCTTGTGTTCCTCCCAAATTGTTTGTGGGGGTTACTTATACTTATTTTATTTTTTGTCCGCTTTTTGTGCTTTTGTTTTGAGAGCTGAATTGGAGGCCAGGTTGACTTGTTTGTTTTCAGTTTTGTCCAGCAGCCGCTCGTGACCCCTGCAGCTGCTGAGGCGGGTTATCCCTCGCTCTGGGCTAGTCGCGTCCTGGATCCAGGCTGTGGCTATCCACCCCTTCTGGCAGCTTCCAGGGCTCTCTGTGGCTAACAGCTTCTGCAAACTGCTACCTGGTTGGTGGGATCCTGCTTGTTAGCTGTTCCCTGATAGCTCAGCTGGTGGGGAAGGGGAAGGTGCCCCTCTTGTCCAAGTCTCCACCTTCCCCACTCACTCCATCAGCAGATTTTTATAGTGGGGAGACAAACGTCAGACTTGCTACTCATAAAATAAGATACATTTCATTACAACGTCATGACACATTTAAAGGGCATTTTCCTGAATGTTAGTGGGGAATTCTAAGTTATCCCTCTATTTTTCTCCCTTCTGTGAACTCACAGTGCACCTGAGAAATGGCTCATGTCTGTGAGCAGCCATGGTGTGGAGCACTGCAGACCAGGGACATGGCTGACTCATGAGACTAAGGCCTGAAGAAGTTATAAAATAAATAAAAGCAGTGTTGGGTAACTTTCTTAACAGATATTTATGATAGCTCTGTGAGCGCCAGGAAAGAATGAATAAAAGTACAGGAAATCAGTTAAATCAAACCTTTGAATGTAAATGCTGATTGTTGTTCCTGAGTACTTAATCATGAGGTCATAACTTTCAATATCACTTCCTGCAGAGAAAGTTTTAAAGTAGCTTCAAGCTTTTTACCTCATCAGATAAAGTCAGGTGTAGCCCACTGCATTTCATACTGTGGGTTGAGCTGTGGAGGGCCATGGAATTGACTGAAGGCATGGGAACTGTCCTGTTGGTGGCATTTCGTTATCTAGAAAGGGTTGCAATCAGTGTTGGGTTAGAAAAAGGGGAACACAAAATATATAGTGGAGCCATGAACTAGTTTTATCATCCTGGTGCTCTGACTTGCCTAGTTAATACAGGAAAACACATTAGCAAATGCAATTAGAGTTGTTATACAATTTCCTTTTTTTTTAATAGATTAGGGTTGTTATACAATTTCCGGGTTTTTTTAATAGCTGGTCTTTTATTTGGTGTTATGCTCATACTTCCAATGTCTATCCATAAAATAAAGGCTGACATTTAAAGTCTTCCTTATACAAAATGTGGTGTAGGCTGTGACAAGCCATGAGGATGCTGATGTCTTCTCTGTGAGGAGGAGCATGATGCTGCTGGCAGGGGCTTCTTCCTTCTTGTTTGGGTCCACTTGGGTTTCTTTAATGCAGCCACTCACACACAAAAGGCTATGATTTGTCTGGCAGTCACTTGGGGAGTGAGTATGACACTGTCACCAGAGCTGAAGCTGGAATGGGGTGGCAGCAGTCACTGAGCTCAGCATAGGTGCTCCAACAAAGCGAATCCAGTCCAGACCCAAAGAAGCTGAGACAAATCCTGAGACCTTGCAGTGTCAGGTCAATATAGGGCCTGTATGCTACAGTAAAGGCACAAATCACATTCATTGGAGTACAGTAGGTGTTAAGTGTAGTCGTAATTTTCCTTCTGAATCTGAGACACGCAGAGAGTAGTAACTATGGTATGGGACCTGTGGGAAAGCTAAGCACTTATGGAAAAGTAGCAGGAAGCCTGATGGAATACATTAGATTGCTGAAATGGCTCCTGGATATCTCTGTGCAGGTGACTGAATCCCACCCATAAAACTATAGCTAGCAACCTAACACTAGGAAACAAAAATAAGCACAAGACACTACACACTGCAGATGGCAAGAATGAAATCTTTAGTCAGTATAAATGTTCTAAACAGAGTTTAACAAGGAGAATGTACAAAGTTGAGTAGACAAGGCAGATGTTCATGTTTGGAGATTCACTTTTTAGGCAGATAAGGATTTGAAAAGGACCTCCAACTTAGTCCAAGAAGATAGGAAATTGGTTGCATTGTAATAGAAGTGTTTTAAATAGACAGGGAAAGAGAAATGTCAAAGGTACTGAAAAGGAATGGATTAAGAGAGACAATACATTATTTGCACAAAAAATTTTACAAATATAGTTTATAACTGAGCACTACCTAAAAACACCTTTATGCTTAGGCTTATTCTATCAATTTTGGGGTGAGGAAGCGGGAATGGGAAGAGGAATCCAATTCTTAGCTTTAGTCAGGAACTGGATGTGATCTGTTTTCAGCAGCGTTGGTAATTTAGCACAGATAGTCATTAGTATTTGTAAGACACTAGGCAATGTAAGATGTAAAATTTCCCTTCTCATATGTAATAGTTATGCTTGTCCTGAATGGGAATATCCTGTGCTAAGAAAAAAGAAAAATGTGAAAATATGGGGAAAAAAGCGGCATTTTTTATTTCCTCTATACTAGAAATTGCGAGTACCGGTTTCTATAAATGTTCTTGTTTATCCTTAATATCTATTTTAGTTTTCTGCTTTTACCAAGAGCTTTACCATGTGTGCATGTGTTATGGATGGTATGTATTAGTAACAAAGTCTAGAGATTTTTTTCTTTCTATGCAGGTTCTTGCAATTAGACTGTATAAGATGAAAATCAACTAAGGTTCTAAGTACTGTGTGGAGCTCTTAATTAAAAACCAACTCTTACTTCATCCCCATTGACACCTATACAATCTTTCCTAGAAGCAGCATGTAGTATTGTTCTACATGATTCTTCAACAGTCATCTGGAAAAAAGAATAAATGCTTTACAAACAGCACAGTCAGTAGAATGTTCACACTCAGATGATTCTTCAAAGTTCTTTCTTTTCCCACTAAGTTCTTTTATTGTGGTTTTAGCTCTCCAAGAACTATTATGGTTTTGTCCATCCTTTCAAAAAGATGCTCTGACTTTTCTGTGGATATGTTGTTTTTAACTACATTGAGGGCAGTCAAATGTGTCCCCTGATAAATAAACTGACTTGACAGTGTTCTCTACTACTATTAAATGAACCTATATGCTCTCCTAAAATGTCTGCACTGCAGAAATTGCTGTGGATGCTAGTAATCTGGACAGATTGCAATATTGTCTGATGATGCTTTTGGGGAATCTAACATAACAGGTTTGATCTTAAATGAGTTTTTCCTAGTCATGAAAGGCATTTTTTTATATATCACAGTTTGTTCTTGCTGTGGTAGTTCACCTGCCTTCTGCCCTGACCAACACCGAGGGAAAACCTCTAGTGTTTCTCACTTCAGCCAAAGAAACAGTAGCAGTTATTAGTCATGATCATGGATTGGTAAGCCTGCCTTATCAGGAAAGACTAAGAGAACTTAGTAGGGTCAGTTTTGAGAAAAGAAGGCTTAGTTGAGAGGCTTACAGGACCTTATTACCATGTTCCGGTATCCAAAGGGTGCTTACGAAGAACATGGAGACTCTTTTTTCAGGGAGTCACATGGAAAAGATGAGAGGTCATGAGCATGAGTTGGTCCTGAGGAGATTCTGATTGGACACATGAGAAAAAATTTTCACAGTGAAAACAATCAGCCATCTGAATAATCTTGATGGGGAAGCGATGGATTGGACAACATCGGATACTTTTAAGATTCAACTGGACAGGGTGCTGAGGCATCTTGTCTAAACAATGTTTTGCCAAGAAATGTCATACTAGATGATCCTTGAGGTTGCTTCCAACCCGGTATTCTGTGAAGTAGCATTTTTTCCAGGTGACACGATTGCTTCACTTTTGTAAGTCAGTCTGTGTTTGGAAGGGATTGGTTTTTGTCAGTGTTTCCAAATTTCATAGTGCTTAATACTAGAAGTACCCAGCTGAGCCCGTAGGTGTAGAATGCACTAGAGATATGAGAGAGAGCTGAGGGAAAAAAAAGGTTCAATTAAATTTTAAGTCCTTTTGCCTCTCCCAGTATGTCACATTAAAACTTCAGTGTCTCAACTGGAAAAGAGACATGCTTTGTATGTAAAGTGAAGAATTTTCTGTAGGTCTAGCTGGAATCATAAGTCTTGCCAAAAATGTATTATTAGCCCAGTTACAGAAGTACTAAGGCTTACCATGCAAGTTATCCAAATGTTGAAGTTCAATCATGGTAATAATAGTTTAATGCTTGGAACTGACAAAAAACTTTATACTTCCCTTGGTTTCATTCAGGGAGAAAGGGTTATGGTGCATTGTCATCCTGAATCCTTTGCCCAGGGAATGCAGCAGGGGCTTCTTCTTTCTGGGACTTGAGGGGCTTATAGTAGGGAACACTTTTAAGCATTTTCTAACATGTCCTATACCTGGTTTCTTTTGGTTTTCTGTGTTACATCTGCGGTTTTTTTACGTAAGTGGTGTTCCATTTATGTTGGAAGCTTGTCTTTTGTTGCTCCTAAAGACATTTTCACCCAGCTACAAATGTATCGTCTCTTCAATGATCAGTAGTTATTCAGTGATCATTTCCTGATAGCCTTGATCTGTCATCCTGTGTTTATATTTTTCAAGGCATCAACTGTTATGCAGTACTTGTGTTCCACAATACCACATAATTTATTCTGTGTGCAAAAAAATGTGTCGCTGGAATAGTACTTGTTATCACTATCTGAGCTATATCAGAATTATGATAAAAAGAGACATATCAGCACACCATTGTACAAAGAAAAGCAAAACTCAAACAAATTAGATAAGAGTCTACTAGACCTAAAAAAGCTAAAGCAAAGCTCCAGGCAAGCGTAAGACAAGTCCAGACAAATCAGGCTTGATAAGCCCCAGTCTACAGCCTTGCAGTGTTAGAACAAACCCTGTGGTTTCTTGTTCAGCAATACCATATTTACTGAGCTAAAGGACTACAAAAGTGAGACACAGGACAAACTGTGTTGATATTATTTGTAAATCTGAGAATATATTCTGAAATGGAATTTGTTACAGTTCACTTGTTTTTGAACAATTCGTAGCCAAAATGACTAACACTAAGAATCAGCTGAGACAGCCACTGTGAAATGATCCCTGGAGATTCTAGCAATAAACTATGGGGAGTAGGGAGGTTGGTCTTGACAGTAAATAGCAGCCTGCTAATGAGGTGCTCACAATTCTGCATTATGAGTGTTTTATCTGTATTGTCAGAGTTGGGAAGTACAGAGGTCTTAAATAGTACTTAAAAAATTAGACTAAAGTAGTACAGAACATTTTATATCAGAAAGGTTAACTCTCAGGGTAACATCTCATTTCTCCTGTTCTCCTGTAGCATTTTGTGAGGTCTTAACTTATTTTGTAAACTCTGCTAATTAAAATCTTCCATTTTCATGTTCATGGTTCTCAACACAGTCATGTACACACAGTCACGCACACAGGAGCTAATTTAAACCAAGGAAATTGGACAAGTAAATGAAGAATAGGAAAATGGTGTCTGATATTAATCTATTTTGTTGTATCCAGGAATTTGAATGAGTGCCTAGATAGCAGAGAGATATGTCAAGATTGATATTATAAGAGTTTACATCCCCTAAGGACCTGTGTTGACTTATTCCTTTATGTATAAGAACTATTAGTAAAAAGCTTAGAGAAACTTCTGTTTGAGAAAGGATTGACCAGATGATAGCTTTCCTCTACATGAAATCTGACTGCAAATATGGATTATTTTAGCAAACAGCTGAATGGTGGCTTTTCATCAGTTCTGCAAGGACACGTGCACATGCACACACACATTCCTGTTCCTCCTTTAATTCTGCCCACACTACTGATGTGTGAAGAAATGCATATAGTTTCCAATTGGGTAGGTTAATAAAATAAAGGAGTGTGTTAACTCTAATATATTTTCATCAAGGCTTAGCCATTCTGGTTATTTTACTGAATTCATTCTAGCCTGATACTCCACAGATTAACCTTTCCTTTAACGCTGTCACACCCCACCAACTGTGATTTAGCAAGTACATAATTTATCACTTAATAAGAATGTCCATGTTAAGCACAGTGGGAGCTTTTACTGGCAGTAAAATCTGCTTTTCTCATAGGGAAAATAAAGGCTGAATCCAAGTGGACTGAGAAAGTTTAAGGTCTCTTATAATGAGAATGACCTTAGAAAGAATGGAACTTTTTATTAGCAAATGTTTAGTATGCGTTGTGATTGTCCCAAAACATTCTTTGAGAATAAAGACCCTCATTTGCCACACATTAATTGAAGTGTAGACAATGTCCAGAGTAACACTGTGTGTCCAAAGTAGCTAAAAAGTAGTTTTATTTAGCCCACACCGCACTTACATTATTATAGTCAGGAATAAAGCTCTATATATAGTCCTTACTGTCCTATGATTCCATGGTCTTTGTCCTTTTTTACTATAGAGGTAATTAGTTCTCTGTTCTATTAACTCTTTTACAAGCACAGAAGAATGTTGAAAAAATGCAAAGCTTCCAGTTCGTATCTTGTCTAAATAATCTGAATCTGTTTTGGGGTTTTACATGCAATATTCCTCCTCTGGGAAGAAGGATGCCTTGCACTAGAGTATCCAGCTCAATGTGCTGATAGCATCAGTTTTCCAAGAAGATAAAGAATAAGCTGCTTCTGTTTCCTTCATTCTTTACAAAGTGTTGATGTATCAGTTCATTCTTCCTTACATTTACCCCTGTGAATTTAAATCATAGGTAATAATAAGGGGTAGAGATGGGGTCAAAACCCAGTGGCTCATGCCTGATGTCTTTAAACCAGTCAGAGAGTCCTGTAAGCCTACGGTAAGTTCTGATTGTTAGTGAAAATAAGGGGTTGTTAAAAGTTAACATTTGGATAAGGTCCCAACCTTGTGGTTTGTAGCTTCTGTTCTAAAAGTAGTTCTCCAAGAGAATGGCACTATTAATTACCTTTTTAAAATTCATTTTACCTTTGCAAAGATATTCAATATAAACTAATGATGAATATGGATAAGTTCCTGACTATCAGAATGAGAAAATTTACAAGATCTGAACTTGGAACTCTTGGAATATGTTTGCTACTGCTCTTTTCAACTTAATTTTTCTCTAATAACTATTTTCATACCACTCTAAATTTTGTTAATCATTGAAAGACTTCTCCCATAATCTAAGAAAAAAAGCAGGAAGAAAAAATGATGACTTGTTATTTCAGGTTATAGATCCCTGATGCTGATATGATAGGAGCAGAACTTTAGGTGAAAAAAAAATGGAAGAATGCACTTTAAAATCAAATATACATTCAAGTGTGCTAATGTGGTTTTTTTTTTTTTTTTTTTGATTCACATTCAATATTCTTTAAAATAGAACTAACATTTCCTGATCACCATGGAGAGCTATAATTTATTTTTACTTTATTCTATGGTAAAATTTACTTTAGAGTAAATAAACTTCCTTCATTCTGGACAGTACATCCAAGGACAATACAGAAGAGGGAAGGGAAATAAAAAAAGCAACATGATATGCTATACTTGTAGCTTGGGGAAAGCTTCATTGTCAGTGTTCTAAAATTAACTATCACAGCATCACCTTTGGGAAGGGTTTTAGAGAAAATAGTCTGAGAAAAGCTCTCGGGAGACTTCTGTAAATTCCTTAGTGGCTGCTTTCTCAAGTTCTCTCCACAGAAATATGCCTCAAAGTACATCAGGAGAAGCAATTTTCAGTAGTATTAGTGATAAGGCAACTGACTCATATTACTTTCAACCTGGAGTCATTTGGCTTATGAAGACAATCAGTTTAACCCACTAGTGAAACCAGAGTACCAAAAAGATCTATGCTGATCCAGCATAGGATCCCAGAAATCATTAAGAGTTCACACACATGTGCACAAAAAGTCAATGTTCTTTTTTTCTGCTATCAATTTTTCAGACTCCGAGAGCAATAGAACACTTATTTATTTATTTATTTATTTAATATCATGCACATTGATTGGGTTGTCTGCTGCTTCATCATCAGCATCCACAATCTTCAGACGAGATGGCTGACCACACAGCAGATAATCTACTTTCATGTGGTACCTTCATTTTTCAGTGTTCCTTAGTGAATTCCTGCATCTGAGCTTAATATGATAAAAGTTCAAAATCTGTAGCCAGTAAAACCTGCATGGGACAGTTTCTACCAAGCTAAGCTCATTATGTGACCTGTCCAGCACCCACATTTTTTGTGTTCTTTGAAGGCCGTGGTAAAGCTCACTATGAAAGTTGTTTAGAATCATAGAATCACCAGGTTGAAAGAGACGTACAAGATCATTGAGTCCAACCCATGCCCTAACACCTCAACTAAACCATGGCACTGAGTACTATACCCAATATTTTTTTAAACACATCCAGGGATGGTGATTCCACCACCTCCCCAGGCAGACAATTCCAATACCTCACCACTCTTTCCATGAAAAATTTTTTCCTAACATCCAACCTATATTTCCCTTGGCACAGCCTAAGACTGTGTCCTCTTGTTCTGTCAGTTGTTGCCTGGAAGAAGAGACTGAGCCCCACCTGACAACAACCACCTTGGAGAAAAGGAGACTCAGAGGTGACCTTATCACTCTCTACAACTGAGTCTCCTTTTCTCCAGGCTAAGCAACCCCAGCTCCCTAAATCATTCCTCATAGGGCTTGTGTTCCAGGCCCCTCACCAGCCTTGTTGCCCTCTGGACACACTCAAGGATCTCAACGCCCTTCCTGAACCGAGGGGCCCAGAACTGTACACAGTACTCAAGGTGCGGCCTCATAAGTGCCAAGTACAAGGGAAGAATGACTTCCCTGGTCCTGCTGGCCACACTATTCCTGATACAGACCAGGATGCCGTTGGCCTTCTTGGCCAGCAGGGCACACACTGGCTCATGCTCAGTCGGCTGTCAACCAGCACCCCCAGGTCCCCTTCTGCCTGGGCACTGTCCAGCCACACCACCCCCAGCCTGTAACACTGCAGGGGGTTATTGTGGCCAAAATGCAGGACTCGGCACTTGGACTTGTTAAACTTCATCCTATTAGATTCTGCCCATCCATCCAACCCTTCCAGGTCTCTTTGCAGAGCCCTCCTACCTTCCAACAGATCGACACACGCTCCCACCTTAGTGTCGTCTGCAAATTTACTGATGAAAGACTCAATGCCCTCATCCACGTCATCAATAAAAATATTGAACAGAACTGGCCCCAGCACAGATCTCTGAGGGACACCACTGGTGACTGGCTGCCAACTGGATGCAGCACCATTCAGCACCACTCTCTGGGCCCGGCCATCCAGCCAGTTCTTAACCCAGCAAAGAGTGCTCCTGTCCAAGCTGTGGGCTGCCAGCTTTTCCAGGAGTATGCTGTGGGAGACAGTATCAAAGGCCTTGGTGAAGTCCAAACAGACAACATCCACAGCCTTTCCCGCATCCACCAGGCAGGTCACCTGGTCATAAAAGGAGATCAAATTGGTCAAACACGACCTACCCCTCCTAAACCCGTGCTGGCTGGGTCGGATCCCCCGGCCATTCTGTAGGTGCTGTGTGATGGCACTCAATATAAACTGCTCCATTACCTTGCATGATGCAAAGCTTGAAACAATGGAACATTTGAAAAAAACCTGAAGTGATTTGCCCATAGAAGTTAATTCTAAAGCAACGAAGAGCTTGGCCTTGTTATGTAATTATAAAAATTTCCTCTCTGAATATACTATCCGCTTCACAGTAACATGCCCATAGCTATTAATCTCACTTTTAATGAGACAAATATATGAGAAGGTTCAGTAACCTGGTGACTGAAACAAGAATGCTACAACAGATTCTGCTACCAATACGTTTTTTATATGATTAAGTTCAATATTATAGTCATCAACTGTAGTATTGTGAAAAATAGAAGGAAAAAACAAACCAAAATCATTCCTACCTGAGGATTATGTTTTATAATTGGGACTTAAAGTTTTTGTTTGGTTTTTCTATTTGGTTGGTTGGTTGGTTTTTACAGAATATTCTTAAAGTGAAGATCAGTTCATGAGGAAATTCATGTTATATTACTGTTTTCTAAGGTAGGTTCCTTAGCAAGATTCTGGCAAGCCCTGAAGAGGCCTGATCCTTGTCTTAATTGCCATAAACAGAATTATTTCTTGAGGTAGAAAAATAAATTGAGAATCTCAGTACTTATGTAGAAATCATTGGAAAACCATAGAACCTTACAGTGGCTTAAACTTGGCTAGTTACCAGATGCCCACCCAGCTGCTCTTTCACTCCTTGTGCTCAGTAGGATGGAGAGAAAAAATAAGATGGAGAAACTCAAGGGTCTAAATAAACACAGGGAAACTACTGGCTAAAAGTCTTGACTTGCGGACAATTTAATTTATTGCCAAATTTAAATAGAATAGCATCATCAGAAAAAAAAAAAAAAATCTCTGCCCTGCAATCACATCAATCTTTTTTCACACGCTTAACTTTACTCCTATGTTCCCAAATCTTGTACCTCTTTCTCCTTTCCCCAGGTGGTTTAGGGGTAATGAGGAATGGGGGTTTGTGGTCATTCACTGTGTAACCTGATGACAGTACTTCACATATATACTCATTTATGAGGCAACTTTTTTTTTATGCATGTACTGACCTAATGCAGATAGACAGATGTGTAAAGTAAGAAAATAGAACACAGAGAAATTATAGAAGCTAAGTTTGAAAGAAATAAAAAGATCTGAACAATCAAAACTTTATGAACATCACACTGTAACTATCAAATGAGACATTTCACTTTCCAAACTAATGTTGATAGGGTCAGGATTTTGGTTTGTTCTTGTATATCTTGAGAAAAAAAGTCAGTTAAATAAAATAATGTTTGTTTTTTTATATTTTGTCTGTGAATAACCTTACTTAAAAGGGCAAAAATGATGCATTGACTTCCAGCAAATTGAAATTTACTATCCAAAAGGTTAACTGTTAGAGAGTAAAGTATGATAAAGACTGAATTTCTATTTATCACTAGAAAAATTTCCCCCCTCCAAAAATTTAAAGCTTTAAGAAATCCTGTTGTAATGGTATGTATAATTAAAATGAATCAGTGCTCTGACTCATTTTTCTTTAAAATTAAAAAGATTCTGCAGAAGTTTGTAGTGCTCATACTTCTCATGAAAGTCATGCCTCAGTAGTGCTAAGATAAGGGTCATGTATTTCACAGGAAATGTCTCTAATAGTACTGAAGCTGGTTAAATTATCTGGTTTTCCTTGCTCTTCTTTTTTTCCTTTCCATGCTGGCATATGAGCATCGATTAAATGAATGATAAGGTCCATGTTTGATCGATTCTCACTTCTTTAATTTAGACAGTAAAACTTTCTATCACATTTGAAGTTAAAAATTATGGTTGAGATAATAGAGCTATGATTCCACTGGAAGTTAAAAAGGAAAAAGTTGCCTTGCAAATGTCAAGGCACCTTGTGATCCAAGATGATTAAAACTAAACTGTTTGCTATATGAATCCCAAGGTGCTGCTATATCTCAGCGTCCATGACATTTAGCCAGTGACTTTTCATAGCTTGTTAATAATGTATAGCAATCCCAGTGTAAATTTGCAGTGACAGATCTGGCCTGCTACAGTAGAGCAGTTAACTAGATTTATTTTGGACAGAAAATGCAGATTTGAAAAAGAAAAAAAATCATTACTTATGTCAAAAGAGATTGCACATTTACAAGACTATTTTAGCTAAGACAGTTGCTCAGGGGATGTGCTTTTCACACTGATTTATTATTCTGCCCAATATCCTAATTACCTAACGTAGAGGTATTAGCAAAACATTACCAAAGTCGACAAGGTTAACACTCACAAAGAAAAACTGCTATCCCAAAAAAAAAATTCATAGTGCAGACTGGTCCACAAAATTCATTGATTTTAGCAGATTGACTGAGTCACATAGGCAGGTAAAGGTTACAGCATAAGCATTCTCTTCTAAGTACAATTGGTGTTAATCATTGCTCCCAGACAAACCTAATAAACTTCTGTGCTGTAGAAACCATGTTTTTTCTGAACCTCATATCTCACTGATACACAAATTATTCATAAGCTGTAAAAGGTCACAAGGCAGATGAAGAAAGAGAGGTAGAGAGAAAGAAAAGGGTACAGGTAAAAAAAAATAGACTCAAAAGATTTGATACAAAACAGACTCAAAGAGTGGTGAATTACAAGAGGATATAAATCAGTGTTGTAGAGGAAAATTTGGCTGACATTTGGATTCTTGTAGATTTTCTTAGGCTGAAAGTTTACTAACAAAGAAAAAAATTACTGTGACTATAGTCATAATTGTCATAGATCAAAATCCTTCATTCAATTCTCTCTTTTCAGACATTTGTTCAGATACTGCATTGGCATATGCTCAAATTAAGATGATTACTCCTGATAATGATTGATATAAAGGCACAAAACAAAACGGATTATATTTGCACCACAGTATGTCTGCATCTAATATGAGATAAAAAATCTGCAGGGAATGACAGAAAAGAAAAAGATCTTTGCCAACATCCCTAAAACCATCATAAATAAATTGTGAATACATTATTCTTACAGCAAATGAGCACTATTTTTTGCTGCCTTTCAGCACCAGACTATTGATCTTATGTTGATATTTCTTTAAGTTCAAAAGCTCAGCCTTCACAGTCAGATAAGCTCTAGGAGTTATTTGCTGATAAACCTAGATATGCATTTACTTCTAAAGACATAAATTGTTTTCTATTAGATGGTAATCAACATACAAGATTTGCAGTGACCATACCTTCATATGAAAGCTATCTAAAAGCCCCTGGTTTTCATTTGCAGAATGTTCATATCCCAAACACCACACAGAAATACGTTCCAAAGTATTTCAGTTAGGTTTACGTCTATTTATAGTACAAGAATTGTATTCCATACCTACTTAAACTTTCTAATGTCAGTTGTATTTGAATCCTATTGTTTCTGTCCCTTCTAATATTCTAAAAAGAATGACAGAAGGGAAGTAAGATGGTGGAGAGGCAGAACAAAAATGCAATTTTCTTAAAAAAGGAGTAGGTATGAAGGACGGTGGGAGTGAACAAAAGCTTAAGAAATTATTGAAGTGCTTGTTATATCCTAAGAAGTGTTAACTTCATTAAAACTCTTAATAAAGCATAAAGTTTATTGCAATTCTGGGAAATTTGTGAAGGTTGCTGATACTAAGGTGTTGTTCTAGCTTACTTCTAGTTGTTTCATAATTGCTCAGAATAATTTAGTTAATTGCATGGTTGTCTTTGCAGTCATGAACCATTGTTTACATGTCATCATACTTTTTGAACAGAAGCAAACTGAACACTGTTTTTACCAAAAAAGTATAACATGTCAGTATGTTAAATGCTTCCAATACTCTAAAGTATTCTATAAGTTGAATGATTGTCTGACAGGGTGTATTGGTTTGGCACAGCCTGGTTTTTGGTAGCAGGGGGGCTGCAATGATGGCTCCTGTGAGGAAGCTGCTGGAAGCTTCCCACCGTGTCCGGAAGAGCCAATGGCTGATGGCTCTGAAGATGGACATGCTGCTGGCCAGAACTGGGCCAATGAGAGAGGCTGGTAATGCCTCTGTGATGACATATTTGAGAGAAAATCAAAACAAAGTCATGGGTTTTTTGCTCCTAGTCAGAGAAGAGGAGGAGGTGAGAATATGTGAGGGAGAACAACATGCAGACACCAAGGTCAGTGGAGAAGGAGGGGCAGGAGGTGCTCCAGGCGCCGGAGCCGAGATTCCCCTGCAGGCCGTGGTGCAGACCATGGTGGAGCAGCTGTGTCCCTGCAGCCCCTGGGGCCACGGGGAACGCAGAGATCCACCCGCAGCCCCTGGGCCCACGGGGAACGCAGAGATCCACCCGCAGCCC
>VWZT01000744.1:218024-273401 GCA_013397055.1 Pachycephala philippinensis
CCGGGGGGATCCATGGGGAATGCAGAGATCCACCCGCAGCCCCTGGGGGAGGTGCTCACGCCGGAGCGGGTGGATGCCTGGAGGAGGCTGTGATCCTGTGGGAGACCCGGTGGAGAGAGAGGGCCCCTGCTTCCAGGCGGGAGCAGCCTGTCCTTGGAGGACTGCACCCCGTGGAAGGAGAGACCCATGTCACAGCAGCTTTGGGAGGACTGTGTGCCCTGGGAGGGACTCACGCTGCAGCAGCTGCGGTTTAGCTGCTGCTCCTGAGAGTGGATCCACGCTGGGAAGTTCATGGAGAACTGTCTCCCGTTGGCGGGACCCCACGGCCTCACAGGGGAAGGACTCTTCTCCCGGAGCAGCGGAAGAAAAATCTCGGTGACGGACTGACCAAAAACCCCCTGCCCTGTCTCCCTGTGTTGTCGGTGGGGAGGAGGGAGTGCAAGGCGGGGGAAAGGTGTTGTAAGGGCTTACTTTACTTATCATTACCCTCCTCTGATTCTGTTAGTAATAAATTTCACTTAGTAATCAAGGTTGAGCCTGTTTTGCCCTTGAAATATTTCTCCCGTTCTTCTTATCTCACCCATGCAGTCTCCGTTAACCCTTTTTTCCTCTTTTCCCTCCTTTTGCCCAGCTGTGGTAGGGGAGGGTGAGCGAGTGACTCTTGTGAGTGCCTGGCATTGGGCCAGTGTCAAACCACAACACATGGGAGAAAGGGTACCTTGTACATATTGATATATGTGGGACTTGATGTACTGGATATCTAGGTGCTTTCACGGGTTATGTTTTCCATCTAAATTTCAATTTGAAGACAAAGGCCTATTTGTATAACTTTCCTATTTCTGGTGTTGTCACGATCACTCTATATAGTATTATACACTTAATAAATATTTGGAAAGCTTGCAGTACAAAATAGGTTATTTTGCCAAACATTTATACGTACACACATACATATATTTTTCTACCTCAGTGTCTCTAGAGTTAGGCCCACGGTTACACAGTTTATATCTCTGAAGTCTCAAGGCTTTGTAGAGCCCTGAGTCTCTGAAGTCTGAAGCCTTTCTGAGTAGGAAATTACAGAGTTCATCCAGGCTATATCCTATGATATCTAGCTGATTCCATACTATTGATTCTCTCCGTGGGAGTTATAGCAACCTGCTCCACTAATCATTCTTGCTCCAAATAGTTATGACCACAGGAGCTCAGTAAACTGCTCTAGTCTTTACTGGAGTCTACTCCTCAGTGAGTACACACACCACATATCAAAATGTGCCAAATTCAAGCACCCAACAGGAGAGTTCTTAAAAAGACTTTTTAAGCTTTTTTCAATGTTTGACTTTTACAGACTAAAAAAATCAAGCCCACACACCTTAGATACACATAGTTTTTCTGTCCAGTATTTTACATGATTGTATATTTCTTCCAGTTCATTCTGTAAATGCTTTTTTTATTGTTAAGTTAAAATACTTATAATTACACCAAAGTATAAAGTTAAATTTAAATTGAATTTAACTGATACAGTATTCCCTGTGTCTAGTTGCCTTTTTTTCTAGTAGAATATTCTTTGCATCCTTTTCATATAAGGGAGAATTTCCTCCCTTAAATTTGTTTTTTTGAGTATTTTAATTTTTTTAAAATATTTTTTTCTTAATATGCTATGTAGATAGTGTGAAGACAAAGGTATATGAAGAAAACTATTTAAGATTTCAGTGAGCAGAATCATCCTCTGCATCTCTTATTCCACCAAGCACAGGAGAATGCTAGGGTGATTACAGTTGGGTATGTGAAGTTGTGTTCTAACACTGGGCTTTGACATTTACAGATAGGATCAAAGGGCAAAACTGTATCTTCTCAGTGAATTTTTTAAAATTTTCTTCAGCCAAAAAGCAGGTAGGCTTATGGCTCACCCATTAAGGTTTATTTTCAATGTTTTTTCTCTCATGTATTATTATTAGATATTTGAAAAATAGTAGTGTGTGCTTCAGTTTGTACATTTTCCAAGCAGTGTGCCATAGCTGTCATCTGTAGTTGATGCAGACTTTGACAAATCTGTTCTGTTGTCATTGTTTTGGTAGATTCCAAATTGCCTTTACCCAGAGTGTATTCCATATAAAATGAAACATGGTCTAATAGTCAAAGCCAAAATAAACCAAAATATAATTCCTGGTACATAGTGTAATGATCCCTCAGGAGGTAACACATAAGTGTTTCATGGTCCGTTCTCCTCTTTTGCTTCACGATCTGGGAAGCCAAGGTAGACACTGAAGGTTCCTCATTCTAATGATCCCTGTTGTATTCACTCAGTGTAGCACGTTGAGGAGCAGGCGACATGACTACTCGGATTTGCTGAAAGGTAGTTTGTTACTGTGCTCCTCTCCCTCTAAGTGGGGCATAAACCTTTATGCTTTTCACTAGAGCCAAGACAACATACAAGATGTGCACCACCCAATCACTAAAAGGAGTTTTTGAAAACATTGTCTCATGTGAAATATATCCATGTACAACACATCTCAAAAGAGTAAATGTTATTAATACCATTATGGGACCCTGGTTTTTAGAACATATTTGAGTATATCCATAAAGCTGTGTGTATATATGCAAAGATGTGCTTCAGTAATGAGATTAGTAGGATTTTTGAACTTCATTAAAGGTCTTGTGAGTCTTGTAAGCTAAATGTTGAAATCATATGGAACTCTTTTGATAACAATTATAACATAGAATTTACAACCACAAAAATACAGAAGAGTTTTTTCAAGAAAACTAATATTTTATACCTAGAATAATAATGAAAGCATGATCCCTGAAGTTTAGCTTTTATGCTATAGTTTACATTTGATGGTACACGTTTGTCAACAAACAGTTTTTCAAACATAGACTGCAGTTACTTAGCTAAATTATTTTAGTAGACAATCTCCCAAAAGTACATTAAGAAAGGTTTGTATTCATCTTGATAGAACCACTACACTGTAACTGAGACTGTTATGCTTGATTATGATCCAGATGTGAAATTCTTGGATGCATTTTGCCATCATAATTCCCTTAAAAGATCACCATGTATCACAACATGAAACTTGGAAGAGTTCCAGTACAATACTCCTTGAAACAGAAAGTAATAAATGATGTATTGTTAATGCACGTATTTTAGACACATTGTTTCCACAGAAAGTCTATTTCATACGATGTTTATGCATAGTATAACACTTTGGAATGTTGTTTGCTTCAGGTGTCTTGCTGGATTTTCTGGAAAATTTTGTGAAATAGAAGTTAATGAGTGTAATTCATCACCTTGTCTGCATGGCTCAACCTGTGCTGATCATATCAATGGATACACTTGTAAATGTCAACAAGGTAACTGCCGTATGACAGAGCAATCTTAAACAATGATAGTTTTGAATTATCAGCGTTACTAGTGAGAAAGCTGGCAAATCATACCAAGCTCTTTTGTTGTATATGAACTATAAGGTACAAAAAGACTTACTATCTCTTTGGCAAGCTTTTTGAATGAAATCTAAAGATAATTAATTACTCTAGTAAGCATATTAGAAAGGCTTCAAAATAAAACCAGCTCATTGGGGGAGTCTGAAGTATTATTAGAGCCAGGTTTATTATGTATGACCTTTACTAATGTAACTTACTGACCAAGCAGTGAAATAGTCACTGTTTAACAGCAAGATAATTTCACTACCTATAGAATGAGATTGACTAAAAGGTAATTCTGAACACTTTAAATAACATTTTTATTATTATCCTTATCGTTGTTGTTGTAGGACATACCCATGCTTATGTCTGCTGGCTAGGATTAAAATAAATGCTTTGAATTATAAATAGAAAGAAGGATGGCACTTTCTTAAAAAGTGGGAGCTGTTTTCTAATTCTGACATAGATCAACAAAAACAGGTCTAGTGGCTTATGAAAATATAAGAAATTTAGTATTTATACAAAAGCAAAAGTCACAATCAGCCTGCATTGTCTTTCAATCACAAATTTAATCTGTTCAGGCCTAATCACAATCTCCTGTCATGTCTACTAATAAAAAGCCTTTTGTCAATGTAAGTAGGATTTCTGATCCATATACATAAGTAGCATCCTGCTCCGTAAGTTACTCTTAAATTAAGAATTATGTGGGTACCTGCCTCCTGAAACTTTAATTTTTCAGTTTAAATCTATTTACTATTTTACTGACTAGCACTGCTGAGTAATTTCTGTGATAGTACTGACACAAGGTTTCTTAATGGTTATTTTAGAGACTATTTAGATATATTCTGGATGATAAATATTCTGTTAACCCATGCTATCTCCATACATCTGATCTACTTTCTTTGTGCCAAAGTACGTTCACATTGTTGGTTTTGATTTACAAGCAAAAACATCTTACCAAACTCCCCTGAAGTCAAGTGACCATATATATATTACACTTTTGTAGAGTCTTTCTACTCATTCTTGTTCTACATTTAAAAGAAAGCACATAGTGAATTGAATATTAGTATATTTTACTTTTTTTTCATTCTGAATTCTTCCTAGTGCAATTTACAAAACTATATGTAAGAGACTTTATTCAAAAAAGTATGGAAGATACTGAAGCAAATACATGCATGTGTATAATGACAGTCAATTTGGCAGTTTATTAATTTGTTTAATTGGTAATAAGGAATGATACTCCAAAATGCAAGACTTAAATCTAAATATTTTTGGCTTACTAGAGGCTAATTACATGTTGCTTACAGCTACGTTGCTTACAACTTAATATTTTTTTAGCAACTGGTTTTAATGTCAGAGATGCTTGATAATTCAGAAAAACACTATTGTTTTGATGTATGAACCAATCAGTGAATATTTTTTGGACTTTTTCATACAGAAATCATGATAATAAAGATCTTTCTGATCTTAAAAAATCTGAGTCATGACCTAACTTCAGTACTATATATGCACCTGGTAGTGCATATGGCCGTACACCCCTCTACCAATAATAATTACTTAAAAACTTAAAAGATGTATGTTTTAGTCATTAAAGTGCTTCACACAGAATACGTTGCCAAGTTCAATTTTTTTTTCTTATTTTTAAAGCTTGTTAAAATAATATGTCAAAGATATTTTAATATAGGCGTTTAAAATTTGCTTACTAGCCAAGGACTGTGATTGCTGTCTCTATGCAACATGTAAATTCTTGGTACAAGTGGGAGAAACTTATCTGGGGCCTTGGAACTCACTCCTACACCTCACATGTTTTAAACACCTTCCAACCCAAGCATAAGCTGCCTTCCTTTTATATTCCTCTTAATAATATCATTTGTTAGTAGGGGTGAAAGATCTGTAAATTATTTGTCCACCAGATTAAAACACAGAGAAAGAACCACATGCATTAAGTATATATGTAATTTTTACTTTCTATTTTTTTTTAATTAATACTGTATTTTAAACTGTTATTTGAGTCTCTGAAACAGCTGAAGAGATAAGAAGGTTATAGCTCTGAAAAGGGGTGAATTTGAAGAGACAGGGGAACCTTGGAGAGGAATAACTTTTTTAGAGTTGTACAAATGAAGAAAGGGATTAGAAGAAAAAAATATCATAGAGAGAGAGAAAGTAGAAATACTTAGAAAAAAATCTGCTTTTTTTTTCAGGCTTTAGCTGTTCATATATAATAGATCTTATATTTCTCTTCTAAGCTTCACCTATAGAAATATGGAGCTGGGATTGGGGAATTTTTGGTCTATAAAGGCAACAATGGGAAAGAACTGGGCAGATAGCCTGATATACCCCTCAACAGATTCCCTATTGTAATTTAATGAAATGGAAAAGGGATAGTACCAGGACTGAAATAGGAACAAGGCAGATGATTGCAGCTTTCCAAAAACCTCCAGAGAACAAAGTGAAGCATGTGGTGACAGCATGTGATACCAGGAAAGGGAATTGATTTAGCTCTGACAAATGAATTCTGTAATGGATCATGAATTTTGTCAGCTATTGTCCCAGTTGCAGGCCGCATACCCTTAGAATAATAGATGCATGTTCAGGTTCTGTGGCTGCAGCTTCAGGCTGTTCAGGTGCAGAAGCAGCATGGAGAGATGTAAACTGTATCCTAACTGCACCTCAGACAGCTCAAAAGCAACAACAGCAGCTGTTGGAACTAATAGCAGGCTCATGGATGTGAAGTCTTTAGCTGGGCAGGCTGCTCTTCTGCCAGAGCAAGACTGGAATGTAACAGGTGGATCCATTTGATGCATACTCTGAGGCAAAGTCTGAACAGTGGAACTAGATTTGTATCAGCTGAGGACTGCTAGGGGGCTTATGGGGCTGCTGGGTTTTCTTTGTTAGTTTGTTTAGAAATAGTAAAATGAAGAGAAAACAAATCTGTAATGGGTGGTGGGACTATCATGGCAGAAGGTCTGGTGTTCTTCAATAACTAGCCATATTTTACAGAATTCTGGGTTTGTATTTACCAAGAAGATGGACTGCTTCCAGTTCGGCTTAGCCGCCAAGGAGCAAGATCAAAACAGGCTTAAATTGTATGATCTAAAACACAGCTTCCAGATGAGTATTTAGCCTCTAATTTATGGGTATACTTACTTGTAAAGGAGATTTTCATAAGAAATGCGTATCAATAAAATTTCCAGTAATCTGACTAATGAACTGTGAGAAGACAGCATCTCAACATGTTCAAACACAAAACTGTATTTGCTCAGAAATTGTCCTCCTCATTCATCTGGTACAGTAGTCTCAGAGTTTCTCTGTTTAACTCTTTTCCTTTATTTTTTTTCTACTTTGAGAACCCATAGCCCAAAAAAGTTCATATTCATCCCATACTGTATATCTCTATATACATGAGAATGGTTGTAGTTACCCATACCTTTGTTCCACTAATACTTAGTAAATGGATGTAGATTTTAATGAGTCTCACTTTGGGGTTTGCTGTGCTTTTTTTTTTCTGACAGGATGGGAAGGCCTCCACTGTGAGTTGGATGTTGATGAGTGCATATCCAACCCCTGCATACATGGTATCTGTGTTCAGAAGGAGCCCAGCTTTGGTTATTCCTGTTTTTGCAAGCCAGGATTTGTGGTGAGATGCTGAAAATCTTTCTTACCTTTCCCTTTACTTGGCTATTCATCATTGGACAGAAAATACTGTATGTAAGCCTTTTTCTTTTTGACCTTGCTCAGAATTGTTGATATACTTCTTGAATGAGGTGAAATCACAGGAGTGACATATGCTTTGTTCAAGGAATTCACCAGGAATTTCTCTCTGTCCCAATGACTTTGCCCACAATTTTGTAAAGTCTGTATTTTACCATAAGGGTTTGGTAGGTCAAAAATGGATCTTAACAATGCAAATAATCAGACTAAATTTACTGACAAACTATCCTGAGAAGGAAAAACTTTCTCATAAACATTAATATTTTTATAGGGTGGTTTTTACAGAGTACAATGGGTACCACTGGTACTTCCCACAGACCATGGTAACTGCTCTCTTTTTGTATTGTAAAGCAGATTGCCTTTCGAAACAATGTCAAGTGATGATGAGGGATATATCACTTGAGGACCACAGTCTTTTTATATGGAAAACAGTCAGATCCTCATGTTAAAATAATCTTTTTTTCATTAAATATTCATGCTTATCTTACATGAACAACTGTAATGGAGAAGATCAGTTACACAATTTTTTTAGCATTTATGTCTCACAAAAAAAAAAAAATCTTCTGAATGTCAAATAAAACCGCCAGAGAGAAAGCTTAAAAATCTGTTTGGAGAATTAATTTTTTCGATTAGTGCAAAATATATTGGTACAAGTCAGTGTTGCATGACACTGTAGAGACCAGAAGTACTAATAAGCCCAAAAATGGGTTAGAAGGAGGATAGCTTCATTGTTATTCAGATTGCTCTTCTGAATATTACCCTGGCCTAGGGAGTCTTTGATTTACTTATTGCCAAAAGTTGGAATGGTATATTTGGTGAGTTACCAGATGCAAGCTCTGCTTGTTTTCTTCCTGTTTTCTTCCCGAAGTATTCATTAATAGCTCACTGATGATAGAGCTAAATAGATATTTGACTCATGGGGGCAGCTTTTCTATTAGTACATAGCTTAAGTATTAATTGTACAGTATGTTGCAGAACAAGCAAGCCCTTACAGAAGGAAAAGTAAAAAGCCTTTGAAGCAGCTGAAATGTAAGGTGTATCAACTTTGCTTTTATTCCACTATTCATTGTTCCATCCTCAATCCCTCAAATTCCACTATGCTTTGGGAAGGAATATAAAAGTAAGAAAACATGGTGGGTGAAGCACCACATAGAAATATTTTTAACATACCTATCTTCAGTGTTAAAGATAAGAAGTTATGGTCTAAACACCTCAAGAGATATATTTGTTAGGCCCCAATGGGTTCTGGTTCTTAACCATGAGTACGTGTGAAGTGGAAACAGTGGAACTCACAGAGAAGTAAGTATTCAAGGAATTCCAGCTACAGTGTGCATGTAAATCTTCTGTAATCTATGTCTCTACTGCTACCCAGAGTATGGATCATAAAGTATGGATTGTGAAATCTCTCATAAATTTTGAGAAGCATAGCCAGTGGTATTTGAAATAAATGTTTACTTTTTAAGCGGAACCATCTATAGACATATACCCACTTTTAAATACGAATTTGCACAAGTGAAATGATTCCATCCACCTGCATGGAAACTGTTAAAGCATTTACAGGCACTTTCAATGCTATCAAATTTATCTATGACTACTTAATGTACCCTTCATGCACACTGGAGGTTATCCACATCTGCTTTGTTTCTATGAGTCATAAAATCGTAATCAAATGCTCTTCGTCATTAAATGTAGTAGTCATAAAAATGTACGAATCTGTCACAGGCAAGTCAGAAGGAAACGTAAGTTTTATAGGATTAAGAAAAATTATGAGCGTGCTCAAACCGATCATTTGTTCTGTGTGTGGAATTAGAAGAGAGCAAGGAGGGAATGCATTGAAACTGACATATAAATTGGCCTGTTGTTCCTTTGTGCTTTGGAAAACCGATACAGTGAGTGATTTTATAAGATGCCATGAATTTACCAGATAGCTCATTTGCTTGCCAAAACAGATTAAGAAATTGATTGAAACAAGCATGAATGTATCTAAATCATTCAAAAACCCTCAATTTAACCTCTTCTGCTTTAAATCCTGAATAATTGAAACTACTTGTTAAAAAAGTAATTTCAGTTTTCATGTCTACATTTCCTCCTCTCTCTCTCTCTCTCGTCCTTCCTATTGTTTCTTAATATCATAAATTAATATAATAGAGTTGACAGAGATCTCAGAAAATGTAAGTTGTCCCAAGTTCTGTGTGAATAGTTAGCCAGGTAGATGTGAAAGACTATTTAAGCATCTTGTCTGAAGGAAAGTGTGTAATGAACACATGCTTCTTGAGCTCTAGAGAATGCTTGGATTTTTTTACATGTGCCCCAGTTGCAAGAGAAGATTCACTCGGAAATTATATCATGATGATACATTTTCAGAGATATATGTCTTCAGGGATAACAGTGTGCGTATTTCAAATAGTTATCCAAATATGTAGGATCCTTCTAGGACAGCTGTTAGCTGTCTCTCTTCACGTAGGCTATTAGTTCATTGCAACAGAAGTGAAAATAAAATGAACTCAGGCCTGACTTCAGCATATATTTATTTCACACTTCAAGAATGCATTTAATTCACATAATTATTTCTTGCCTTTTTTACAGACCACTGAATATGAACATTTTTACTTTATTACTAGGGAGGGTATTCCAGACTTCCCATGAATTGTTACTCTTGATAAAAAATAGGAAGTGAATGCCTGGTCCAGTTTGAGACTGCTGCTATATTTTTCCTTTTCTAAGTGTTATCTGTGAATGCAAGGTATTAACAGGGAGCCATATGTGGATTTGGTAAAAACAGACGACAAACAATGGGCTGCAATGTACAAAAAGAAAGCACATTAGCTTGCAAGTCAGAGCAAACCATAGGTTTTTAGACAGCTAAGTCCACTGCAAATAGTTGTTTGTAAACCTACGTACTGACTGAAGATGATTATTTTAACCAGTTTTTATTACTGGTGACAATACTGTCTTTGATACCTGGCAATTAGTAATCTGTGAGGAAATTTTTTTATTGATAATCAGATTCAAAATATCACTTAGTTGAAATTTAAAAGTATACAACTACACTATTAAATTAGTTAAGGAATATTTTCCACATAATATTTCCTTTTGAAAGTGTAAACAGCTTAGTATAAGCAAACAATATTTTAGAATCAAAAGAAAGCAATAATTGTAACTAACATCACTGTGAAATGTAAATTGCCTTCAAAAATGGCTTTTTTTAAAAAACTCTCTTTCAGGGACGAAGCTGTGAGCTTAATTACAATGATTGTCTTATACACTCCTGCTCCACTGGGTTTCTTTGTGTTGATGGAATAAACAATATCACCTGTTTACCTACTATGCCCCAAAGCAAGCAAATTGTCACTGAAGTGGCTGAAGTGTTTCCTGCTGAAATTTTAGACAATGACCTTCCATCAGCCCTGGCTGTGTCTATGGAACTTTGGTCTAAACATGTTTCTCCTGATTTTCCTGCAGGAGAGGTGTCCCAAGGTAAGTAAAAAGAGTTTCTGAACAACACATATATCAAACTTATTTCCTTGTTAAGGCTTCTAAAATGGTAAGAATATTGGAAATATACTAATTTTAATTAGGGAGAATTTTTTTTTTTTTACTTCCTGTATTCCCTTCTATATTTTTTTGATTTACTCCAACATCTTTTCTTAATTGCATTTATATATAACTGTAAAATTACTTTTTTCTCTCAAAAGAATTTTTCCAGTATCTTTCACACCCAGTAAGGAAAACTGCACTTTCTCTTAGCTGGGTTTTCAGTTTTCCAGAGTGTACAATTTCATATGCCTCATATTGTGTTCAGTAATCTCTGACCCTAATGCCAATCTTCCCTTCTTCCTTGGCTAGTCAGCAGGAGAGAAAGATAATTTGCCTTACTCCATGGGGACTTTGATTCTCTTTTCCTAGTTCACATGTTTTCTGAGTGCTTGTTTTTCTGTGCATCTAGATGTTTTTTGACTAAGAATATATTGGACAAAACTCTCAAAGTCTCTGCCATTCTAGTTGTTTGTAGTGATGTTGTTGGGAAGCCAAAAATTGCCTATCCTGTTATTTTAAAAACATTTGCAGAAAAGTCAAAAGTAAGAGAAGTGACGCATTTTATTGTGAATATTGTACCTTCATTGTGGCCTCTTCATTTTACTAAAAAATAGTATTATACAGAGAGCGTGTATCAGGCATTCTCTTTACAGATAGGTTCAGAATTTTTTGCTTATATACTTCTTCAAAGTGATTATTTGCATAAAAAATAAGCAGGAGTCCTGTTTTGTTGTTTTGTTTTTGTTGGTTTTTTTTTTTTAATTTGGGTAAACGAGTTTTAGAGAATTGGTATTGGATTTTAGTATACAGAAGTCTGTTGGGATTGATTGATTGATTGATTGATTGAACTGCTTGTTCTGCCTTTTCCTTCACAAGAATCACATACTCATCTTCCATTTTTTGATTGATATTGTCTGAGTATTTTCCTTCAAAAACCATCTCTTTATGATCATCATTTTCATCACTTATGTTCTTTAAAGAGACATATATAAACTTGACAAAATTATTAGCTACTGTTAAACAGCTGACAACAGAGAAAATTCAACTTCTACTGGAGACAAAACTGCATGATCCAGATTTGGAGATATGTTGTTCATGAAGTCGGGGTACTTTCTGTAACATTCACCTGAGTAGTGTTCCTCAAGAACTACTTTTCACCGACATAGTTAATAGTAGTTCTGAGTTCAAAACACATCTATTCATAAATGTAGGTGAGACTCTTAAAATATTTTTCAAAACAATCTGATCAAGTGTTCCTATGTATATCTTCTTCCTACGAAAACTTTAGGTGCAGACTTACTGATGGATACGCTAAAAAGTTGTCATTGTTTGAATCCCCTAATGATGAGATATCCTACTTGGTTTTATTGGCACAAGTCAAATCTGTGCAAACAGAAATTTGTAAAATTTTAGTGACAAACCACTTATTTTTGCATGCCTGTTATCCTACTTCAAATTCTGCCTTATACAGGTATATTAGCAATACTGTACTTAGACAAATGACTGCTGTGCATGATAAAGAACTTTTCATGGGTAAGCCCTGTTACCTTAACTTCACAGTACATCTGCAGTGGAGTCAGTTTCTGGCCTTTATCAGCTAGTGTAATCTGTTGAGTTCCTCATTTCTATTCGGAGAACTTTTTGAGGTGGTGGGGTGTTTTTTCTACAAAGATAAAAGCATCTGTCAAAGTTGCCAGGTGCTTGAAAGAGATTTATTGTCATCCAGCAGTAGCTGATACGGCACGTGCTGCCATACCTGACACAGATGGCTATTCTTCACATTCTGCCACACAGGCTACTAGATCAATATAGAAGCAGGATGGAGGCAGCTACAATGCTGACAGGAGATCAGGAGCTGAAGAGTTTCACCTCATTACAATAGTCTTTTCAGGATTTCAGGTGTTCCTTTCATCACACTTACATATAAACTCAGGAGGTATCTCTATGGTTTTAGTATGTAAGTATAATTAACATTTTTTTATGTAAAATAGGTACAGAGAAAAATGTATAATTATCTCTTGAGATAAAAATTTTTGTGTGTAGTATAGTTAGCTTGCCACTTCTCATTCCAAAATGAGACAAATGATGGCTGCATTTTTTAAAAGTAGTACTATTTTAAGAACATTACAACATTTCAGAAATAAATTCAGGGAATTAATAGAACACAGGAAAACCTACGAATTCTGGAATAAAGTATTAGGGAATATTGGTTGGTTTGGTCTACATTTTTATACTATACTGTTATAAAACAAAATGAATAGCCATAAAGCCAAGGAGAGGTTTTTGGGTTTTTTTTTGGTTTTGGGGTTTTTTTTGCTTTTTTTTGCTTTTCATTCTTTGCCTGGGGACTTGTGTTGGAAAAAATGGTTTTATATCATTGATTTAAATCCCTTAGGGAAAAAAAAAAATATTCTAGACCATGAAAGATATGTATAAACGTGCCAAAAGACAAATAAACATTTTTGGGGTGTACAGAATACAGTTGTTTTCTTGTGAATGCTTGTCTAGATACATTTCATTCTCAGTATGCATGCATAAATAAACAGGTAAAATTCAAATTGCCAGAAGTGCCTCCTGATACTGTGCCTGTACTCAAGAGGTCAAGCTGTCTAAGCATACCATTGTAGATTTCCAACTGATCAAGATATGACCTAAAAGGAATTTTTTGTTGTTGTTGTTTTGGGGGGGTTTTGTTAGTTTGATTGGGTTTTATAGTGGAAAAAATAAATGAGGAACAACAGTGCATCCCTAAAAGTAATCGCTGCAATTATGTTGATGCATAAGCAAATCTATGTCTTTTTTATTGGAAGAAATAGTACTGTTACAAAGCCAAGTGAGAAATGCTCTTGGATGAGTAAGATCTTTAATACATTGGTGTATCCATAGTAGAAGAAACATGTCAAGCTGTTAAACCTGATGTACGCTTTTATACTTACAGTCTTAGTGTATTTATTAATAACCTGTATTACTAAAACTTGAGAGAAAGTACTGATGACCCACCCAGATAACTTGCACTCTCTGAAAAATGGGTACTACATATTTTTCATATATTTAAGGATAGTTATTCTCATCTGGCAATAAGTAGATACACCGTAGCAAGTTCTAAGATAGCTTAGAGTAGCAGGAACCTCTAGAAAAGGAGTATGACAGATGGGATATATTTGGCAGAAAAATATATTCTTTGTTCTGGTCTCCAGGTGTGCTTTTCCACTGCCATACCTTTGCTTGTGGCAAAAAATGTTGTGTAAATACATTTATTCTCTAAAAAAATATATATTTAGAGTTTTAGAAATTCTTTCATGTGTCCACAGGGGATGAGCTAAGTTCTTAATCATATGTCTCTTAGCACTCTGCAAAGTTCTGTATGACTTTTTCAGTTTCCCATTCTCTGCCAGCGAGTAAGTGCCCAATAAGCAGCAATTGACATGAATTGAATGCAGGGAACCACCCTTCCTTCCTTCCTCCCTTCCTTCCTCCCTTCCTTCCTCCCTTCCTTCCTCCCTTCCTTCCTTCCTCTCTTTCCTCTCTTTCCCTCTTTTTCTTTCTTTCCTGTTTGGGCAGCTAAGCATTGAAACAGATTGCCCACAGAGACTGCAGTTTCCATCCTTGGAGATATTTAGAACTGAACTGGACAATGTCCTGAGAAACCTGTTGTAGCTGACTCTACTGTGAGCAGGTGAGGTTAAATAAGATTAACTCCAGAGGTCCCTTCAAACCTCAGTTATTCTGGGATTCTGTGATGCCCTGTAATTGTTAGGACAGAATTGCCTTTCAGACATTGTTTATAAAGACTCTTAGAATTCTATGCAAGTATCTAGTTAGTCACCAAGAGTGAGATTCATCTTACCTGTAGCTATCCATTAATTAATCTGTGTAAACTATATCACTCTGTAGCAAATGAAGAAAAATGGCACCATCTGCTTTAGATGTCTATTCTGGGATAAGATGCAAACTTTTCTC
Source organism: Pachycephala philippinensis (assembly GCA_013397055.1). Lineage (NCBI taxonomy): Eukaryota > Metazoa > Chordata > Aves > Passeriformes > Pachycephala > Pachycephala philippinensis. The sequence goes on from VWZT01000744.1 coordinate 232,647, forward strand.
CTTTCCTTAATATATACTATTCTGCTTCTTTATGCTTTTGGTTTTGGCAGAGTAATTGAATATTTCTTTTGACTTTTTTGTTTGTGTAATGTATGTGGATCATGGAGCTCACTAAGACATTTGAAAGAGAAAACCCAGTAGAACCAGATATGAATGTTAACAACACATATGCTACTAAACAGCAGCTAACTGGATTTACTTCTATTATTTATGGAGGAAAACATACATTAAAAAAATACTTTACTGAAGTGGATTTTCATCCCTCTATTAAGTCACCTACTTTCACCGCCTAAAATGTGTTCAAAATTTCATTATTTCCTTTAAGACTGCCTAACATATGAAATATGTTCTGAAAATATTAATAATACTCAAATTGGTACATGACTACAAAGCTCTTTATATTCAGTATAATTTTGTTTAAAATCTTGCTCTGCAAAATTCCAAATTTTAGTCAAGTTATTGGTTAAACACTCCTAGCAGAAAGCAAAATTCAGAGTTTTATTTTTTACACAGTTTTTCTTCATAATGTAATGCTTTTTCAGCTTTCTTCTTTATCAAGTTCTATTCAATTATAGCAAACAGTGTACACTGTTTGGTTTCTGAAAAATGTTGAACCTACATGATGCCTTTGCCTTCTAATCATGCTTTATCATATTGAATTTTTTAGGTTATATTCACTAGATTTGTCATCACTCTCATTATTCCATTATTCCTTATTGTCTTTTATCAGTGCTGCCAGACATATTATTATTCATCCCATTTTAATTTCCCTGTTCCCAGAATCTGTAATCATATGCTGTTTTTAAACATATCTTATTATATCTGCTACATCAAGACAGGAATTACCTTTAACATAGTGAAGTTACTAGCTATGTAGGTTAGCATAGAATTTCATGCAAAGTGAGTGTTTTGAACACTGATCCGTTATTTGCACTATATTTGTAACTGCTAGAAGCTTGAACTTGGTAACTTTCCAGACCTCTTTCACAAGCAGTCATTTTCCCTAGAGTTCTGGTAAAGAAGACGTAGAAGTGTTAATGCAAGCCTGGCCTGCTTTTGGTTTTATTTAAGAAGTGCAACCTGCTGCCCTGCAGGCAAAAGCATTTTGATAGTCTGTAATTTTTAGGTGTATTTTTTGCTCTGATTGCTTTGTCCTCAGACTTCTAAGCAAGCCAGGTATATAGGAAAATCTGTGGGAATTCTCTGTAAATGGCTGTCACAACAAGAAAAAAATTAAAAAGAAATTAAACCTTTCATTTAAAAACCATACATGATTTGATATTTTCTAGGTTTCTGTACCAAAATTAATTTCAATTCCCTTTTGAGCTGACAACTATCTTCTGCTTTCTAACCATCAAAAGTGTTCTAATAGTATTTAACTGTCTTCTAGGCTTTGCATTGTTCATCTGCACAGAGGTTCATTTTGCTTGATATTCTCAGCTACTTTGAAGGAGAAAGAATCATGATATTGGGAATAAAACTCTTGGCATACCTGCTAATGATAGGAGATGTTGACTTTCAGGTATGAGGTAATTTGAGAACAGTATCTATGCCAGTCAGTAGCTCCTGTCATTTAGAGTTTCAAAGCCAGTGAGATCTATCAGCATCATCTACTCCTGGAACAGAGAAATCCTCAATAGCATCTTCTCTCTTTGAAAAACAGCACTCTAAGAAACTTCCTACAGGCATAGTTAACTTCCATGTGATTGGAAACAAACAAACAAACAAACAAACAAAAACAAATACAAAACAACAAAAGAAGGTACGTTGACTAGTACAAGTATTTCTGGGTTAGGGAAGTTATTATTTTTCCAGTAACTCAAAAGATTTTTCTTGTTTTTTTTTTTTAATACTATCAGCATTCTATGTTAAGATTGATTTAATTTGTAGATTTTTGAACCAACTGAACTATATAACATTTGTGCTAACATTCCTCAGCATAGCAAGTGTACTATTTTGGAAATCTTAAAATGTCATTTGTGTAGTGGGTTATGAGGAGCCTAAAATGATTAAGATTACTTTGCTTTTAAGAAGAGCAAATGAAAGATATGAGGTGTTCCATGCAGCTCACATTTTCCATTTACATTTCGGAGCACTTAGTGCAATTACTGAATTGATTATGCTTTGTTCTTAAACCTTATTTTGAATATATTCAAAATAAAGCATAATGTTTAACTTCTGCAGTTTAAAATAACAAAGGATTTTAGAGTCATGAGAACCTCAGAGTAAGTCTTTCTCTTGTTATTTATTCAAAAAACCTATTATTTGGTATAACATGAAAAGCATCCAAAATGCACAGATTGTTCTTCAAAGACCCTATTACATTCCCTGGAGTTAAGTTATCCTTAGGGATGATTTAGCAGCATTCAGGAAGTGTAAACACTGTCAGTTTAGTTAAGGAAGTAAAGAGGTTCCTGTATGATTCCCTTGAGCGAGTAACTGCTCACCAGCAGTGGTAAGTTCTGATAGTACCTGGGATCTGAACCAAAGAGAGGAGTGCAGCAGGAGGGTTGCACTATTGGATTCTAGTGCAAGGTCTCTAGTCCTGTAATTCAAAAACATTGTTCAAATCTTAGCAAACTTGACCTACACTGAAGTTTAAATAATGTGAATTCCTGCTCAGAAAAAAAAAAAAAAAGGAAAATAATTCTTTTCCTTTGGTTGGGATCTCTGGTTACATGGACATTACAGTAAAATAGAGGAACTGTTGGCTAACCATTATCTATAAGTCTTGGTTTTGTTCTCAGTTTAGTCATACCTGTACAGATGTACAGAGGCTAGTATGCTTTGGAAAATAAAAGAAGGGGAAAAAAAATGTTCCAAAATGCTGTGATATGTGTTTGCAACAAAGGGAGTTGTAGGATGGGGAGGGTGAAAAGGAAAAATCATATGACATAGATGGATGGGGAACATTGTAGGGTCAGGACAAGACAAAACAAATGTGTAAAACATGAGGTAACGGGATAGGATATTCAGGATGGCAGGTTTAGGAACAAGACTTGGAATAGTACATGTTACTGGCCTGAAGAAAACTAAGGTGCCTGTAGTCTTCCTGGGAACCCCTCAGCTTCTGTCAATGGATCAATCTTAAAAATTTCCATATTTACCTTGGTAGAAGCAAGAGGTAATACTTCCTCATGAGTAAAGCAGTAGCCCTACTACAGTGTGTCATGTTGCCTCACCATTTTACCCTCTCATTACCTCAACTTTTAACAGGCTTGTAGAGTTGTGAGCTTGTAGAGTGGGTTCTGCACCTCAGAACTTTGACCAGAGGGTTTGCCTTATTTCAGGTAGCCATTAAATCTTTATGTGCGGTTATGGAAAACATAAAATGACTTCATAAGCCAATCCTATTTTTTCTTTTGATGTCACATGGGTCAATTTGTCATAAGGATTAAACTGATTACTCAATACTCTTGAGATAATTGTGCCTGATTAACAGTAAGCTGCCCTGTGACTTGGCTTGGCCTCCCAGCAATTTTTCATACATAGCTTTTCTTTCTTCTTCTTCTCGAAAAGCACAACACATTTTTCACTATTAGTAGGTACACAGTGTGGAGCTGGAGCAATTTCTCTCAAGTCTTTGTTGTCTCAGCTCTGCTTCAGAAATTAGAGGTGCCTTAAATACCTTTATATGACTGTTCCTAGCACTGTATATTTATGTATAAATAAAAAGTTGCTAAGTGCCTGTTTGCAGAAGAAAAAGGCTATGCCTGTTCTCCATATCTAAATAGATAAAAAATATACCCAATGAAAAATTTTTTGTTGTTCTTATTGGCTGGAAAAGGCTGCTCCCATCTCAAGTTTGTAACTTACAGCTTTTCAGTCACTATTTTCTGTGTTGTGGGCTAAACAAAAATGATTTTGCCTATCTTGGCATGATTTATTGTAAAAGTTCTTTTTTTTTCTTCCAGGCTTCGCAGGTGCAAGGCTGTTAATCCTTAGTTACATCATGATTTGCATTGTAGCAATCTGTCATATATTCAAATACCAAAGCAATGCTGCAGTTTAAAGTATCACAGACACTAAATCATATGGCAGTTCAGTCACTCTGTGTACCACAAGCAGGTTTTACACTACTAACTCTAAAAAAATAATTTGAGAATGACCATTTAGAACTATTCGCTGTTCAGAATTTATTTAGTATCATAATAATTAAGTCAGGAAAGTTTGGAGGGGATAAAATATACTGAAGATAGTTACTTTAGAAATACGAGTTCCTATCCAGTCTTTCACGATAAAAGTAGGAATGAAAGAATATATTTCCTTACACAAAACAGCAATTCTGTTCCAATGTTGTGGTTCTATTGTGGGTAGCACTGTGTCTTTAAATCCTGGAGCCAATTTCTGACCCATCACACAACACAGTATTCCAGCTGAATGCTGGATATTTGGTCCAGAAGGATACCGTGAGGGAGAGTATGAAAAGCTTTGCTGAAGTCCAAAAAGATTACACCTACTGGCTTCCCTAGATAACTAGGTGAGTTACCCTGTCACAGAAGGAAATCAGATTGGGTAAGCAGGACTCCCCATTCATGAGCCTGTGCTGGCTGTGACTGATTACTGTGCTGTCCTCCAGGTGTTTTTCAATACTTCCCAGAATAGTATTTTCCATGATTTTACCAGGCACTGAAGTGAGACTGACAGGCCTGTAGTTTCCAGGGTCCTCCGTCTTGAAAACCAGAACAACATTTGCCAGCTTCCAGTCAACTGGGACCTCTCTGGATTCCAAAGACCACTTGAAAATCATCGATTTTAATGGATTATTTTGAATATATTTATCTTTGTAAATATTAGTAAAAATAATAGGTTTTTTATTGGTGAGAGGAATTTAATTGCTTTTATACTTTAACATAGAAGCACTCTGAAAGAAGTGGAATTTTAAGCAAAAGACAGAAAGAATTATTAGTGGTATTGAAGAAAATACAGATTTTTTTATACACCTCAATATAAAAAATGAGATACCTTAAACGTTCTTTTCAGAATTAACCTCAGCGTGACTGTGGGTATCTGCATTTGATTTGATGGGTTAGAACTATCCAGTAAACAATTTTTTTTTCTCAACTGAAGAGAGAAAAAATGTCTCTGATACTGGATAATCTGCTACATGTTTTTTATTCTGGAGGGAATGTTTCAAACTTCATATTACGTAATGCTCTAGCAGTTCCTCTGAAAGTTAACCTTGGCACCAGGTTTTTCAGTTATTCTGGTGTTTGTGGCTTCTGCAAACCCTTTTCATATAAGTAGAGTATGTTTCAGACCTTTACAAGTATCATGACTTCCAAATCTGAAAGACAGTCAGCCTCTGAAAATATAGAACTCTTCCATATGTTGGTCTTTCCAACATGCACTGCATCTGATTAGCCCACCCTTCTCTCCATGAGTCCCCATAATATTTGGAAGAGGGAGAACCAGTACCTGTTCAGACACTCAACTGCATTAGCTCTGGATAGATGACATCTGGTAAACAAGCTTCACGTGCTGACTAGATTTATATGAATGTGGTTACAAAACAGGTTCTTTTAGACCATAAAATACTTATTTTTTATTAAATTTATTTTAGTATTTTTAAATTAAAAATATTGAATTTCAGAATTAAAGAATATAAATTAAGAATTTCATTATCAGGATTAGAAATTGACTTAATTTATTATACTTATTTTTTGATTGGTCTATATCAAAAAGCAGTAGGGGAAAAGAAGTGAAGGGATTCAATTTTTTTCCATATCATGCTTTGAAGCAGATAGAAGAATTAATTTAAGAAATAAGTAGAATAATAGATCTATTTAAGATATGCTAATTTTTTCTTCTAGTAATAATTTGCCTTTTATATTCCACCTTTTTCCTTAACCTCAAATGTACAAAGGAAGTAGATATCTATCAGTGATGCTCTGGTGCTAAGTTACAATCCTGACCACCTCTAAAATTGTGAACCACTAAATCTTGCAGTTGTATTTATGACTACTGGACAGCCATCATGTTGAAAGATAGTTTCCTGTTCAAGACTGAAAAATAGAGCCAAGTTCTATAACACTGACTCATCCAAAATTCCTTAGTTACGGGAGATTTTTTTCACTGTAACCTCACTGGATGCTTTTTCCACATTGAATAGACTGTCTCAAGATCAAGTAAAGAACTTTTAAACTCTGTTATTTATCTTCCATTTACTTAAAGATAGTAGATTCAGGAATTGTATAGAATAATATGTGATTACAAGGACTTGGCAAAATTTCAGAATTTACACTCCTATGTGGTCAATAGTCCAGGCGATCAACCTCAGTAGCTCATATAAATAAAAATATAAGAATTTCTTGGTTAGAAATTCAGCCTTCAAACTTTTGTTTAAGATCTAGCTTGTTCATATTAGCAGCACACTATATGTATTAGAATTGCCTGGTCCTGGTTACGGAATAAAACCACCTGAATCCTTCAACCACAGTGAGAGTTGCATTTGCATTGAGTATGGAGCACTTCAGTATAAATGCACTCTATTTTACTTGAGCTGCTTCTACAGACAAAGTGTATACTAGATAATCAGTTAGATAATTTGTTTCAGTTATTCTTCCATGAACTACTAAAGCTGATCAGGATTGGGCACTACTACCATAGAGACTGTGTGCATTGAATTTTGGTTTAGAATGAAACGCACTGTCCTTTATGTCTGCTTTATCATCTTTGGTTTATGTTTGGCTGCCTGCTCCAGCCTACATCCCCACATTACTGCTGGGGTCACAGGAGAGGTCTTTGAGACCATGGGAAAGAAATGGCTGTAGACTCTCTTCTAGTTTAACATCATGCCCTTTCTGTTTCCTATTCTCTTTGAAAGCGTACTAACATGCCTGACACAGCAGCAGAGTGAAGCACTTGAACAAATAAATTGTTTAGACATCTTGAGACTCACATAAATTCCTGAATTTTCATAAAATGAAATGCTGTTGCTTTCCATCTTTTGAGATGGAGTTTGTGCTTTGGGGTATCTTAACACATTTATGAATTTTGAAGTCTTGGAAAATATTGCAAACTCCAGCATCCTAACTTCTGAAAAGAGTTCTTTTTATCCTTTCAGTTTTTATAATTACAGTCACAGTATCTTCTATATTTCTTCTGGATTTTGTAGATCTTTCTTTATTTGGTCCTTAAATCAGTAAGTCACGAATTTGTGCCGCGTAACTGTGTAAAGTGAATGTTGGAAACATACGGCAGATAAATGTAGACAGGGCTATGCCTTTAATGCATTAACCATTCTTTCCCTTTGCATGTTTTCTTAAGATAGCTAGAACCTCATTTCTTTATCATTTCTTTATCATATTATAAAGTATTTCAGACATCTGAAAAATAGTGATCATAATATACATTTCTAAACTTGTCTCAGTAACTGAGTAACTCAGTAACAGTAGCTTGAACCTATTTCATCAGCACTAGTAGGAAAGTCATTAAAGGCTCAGAAATGAGAGAAAAATACGTACATATTATGATCTATTCTTTCTCACCTGTAAATAATGTTGTAGCTAAGTCTCTTACATTTTAGAAATATGTTTCTTTGTAACCAGTGTACTTCACTAAAATATTTAGACTTGAACATAAATGACACAACTGTGTCCATAAGTGAGACTTCCATTTAATACATGAATAAAACATTTCTGAAAAGTACAAGCACAAAAATAAGTATTTATTTTAGTTGTTCTGATTATTTACAATATACTTTTAAACTTGCCAGTTCCCATCTAGTAAATAAATAATATTCCCAGAGTGACTTTTCTTTTCTGGGAGTCTCCCATGTAGTAATCATAAAAAGTTTATTGGTGTATGTTGGCTGATGTTCCACTCATTAATTTGGGGTATTTTTAATTTTATATTTAGGTTTCTTATTTTGGTTTTCTGTGGCTGTTTTGCTCTGGACCATATCCATAACGCCAGATATAAGCAATGTTATGACATGAGCTCTAATGTTAACAATAAGATACTACTTCAATGCCATTAGCAGAATTCTCATCTGAAAGGCAGGGCATTTTTTTTTGCTCCTCAGTGTTATGATTAAGACTACATATAAATATCTACAAATATTCATGTTTCTGTAGGCATACATTTCATAATAAAGCAAGTTCTATGTACAATCCTACAAGCATTTGGGTGTAATGCTTCCTGTCATGAACTTGATTTTACTGTATGCAAGTTGCAGAATCTAAGCCTCACCTTGCTGTATATGTTTTGTTACACCAATTTTAAAATCTTTGTAGGCTCTCAGTTTGTCCTGTTAAAAATGTAGATACTTTCTTTATGTATATTATATATCAGTCTTATGTACATTTTTTTCAAGGCCTTAGTGTGGTTAACTAAAAATTTTCTTTATGAAATGTAATTTTTTTAAATTAGGAAAAAAGGAAAAAAAAAAGCATATGAAGCTTCAGTGAGTTATCATTAGATACGGATATTTCAAGTGACTTTTACTGAAGCACCTTCTTTGCTACTTAAAAATCATTGTTATTGCTATAGCAACTGTTGAAAGTATCATGCCCTGTTTGCAGCATAAGCAAGTGTGGGTCATACAGATGATACAGGTGTTCTCAGACTTAATTTGTAAAAGCTGTTTAAATAACCATTTCACTGAACTCCAGCGCTATAAACATTGTTCTGTATGTTCTAGAGCTATTAAAGCTTAATCCACTACATTTGTAATAGATGGTTAATCATTGCTCTTTACTAATTTCAAATGAAAACATTTCAATACTAACATTTACTGCAGTAAAATAACTTTAGTTGTACTAATAAAACATTACCTTGATGAGATTGCAAAGTATCGACCCATAATTAACAAGTTCATTTTAAAATTTCTGAATACTTTTTTCCAAATCTTTGCTTTTAGCTAATGCCCTACTTTAAAAACTGCTTTGGTTTTGTAGTACTACAGGCTACTATTGTATGCTTCTTTCACTTACCAATCAATTAAAATGCCTTTACAAAGCACATGTGACACAAGCTTAAATAGATTATTACTGGAAACTATTCCATTCAGATTTGCGTTAGGTAAAAAAACAGTAAGAGTGACAAGAAAAGCAATAGCAAATCCTCAAGTACTGAAGTGTTTGCCTAATGCATAGGGTACTCCCTTGGAAGGTAATTTGCTGGGCATAATGCAGCATTGGCCTATAAAATGTAAGAGACTGCTTACGCAGGTGCATTGCATCTGTGGAAATGAAGCAAATAAATGACTCATCCTTCTAAGCACTGGGTGGTAAGGTCAACATGTTTTTGTTTCCCAGGAGATGACAGATGATGAGGTGAGATTTGATTTCATAATTGAAAGTCCCAGCAGGCTCAAAAGAAAAACAGCGCAGTGTTTCAAGGCAAAAAAATATTCAAATGTACCTTACTATTCATCGGTTCTTGATTTGTTTAAATTCAGATGCATAGCTGTAAGGTTCAAAGTTAAAAATAAATAAATACTAACTAAACTTTGAAATAGCATTTTCCATTTGGGAGCAGGTGATAACTTTATATTTACAATCATTGTAATATGTGTGTTTCATAAATATTATTTTTAAGCTCAGATTTTGCAGGAAATTATACTTCTGCTCTGCCTGTAAAGGACGTTGATTTCTGCTAGTGTAACAAACTGCACAGAGTACTACTCATCAACATAGAAATTTGCTGTGAGGGTACAGCCATTCCCACTGCCTTAGTTTTGCAGTAGTGCCTTTAAAGGACTCGAAACTGGCAGATTCTTAAATGCTTCATCAGAAGTCAATTTTTTTTTTTTTTTTTTTTTGCCACCTTCAGATCCTAGTCGCAATTTCCTAGACTGTGAAATAAAACCTTTGAAATGAGATGGAGAAAACCAAGGAGTTACATTGAGTGACTGTTCAGAATAAACTCCCTTTGAATATTGTGTGACTTTCCCTATTCCTTTTGCTTTTGGTTTCTTGACATTTTACTTGAAATTAGATTAACAGGCTTTACTGAGGCAGATAACACATGCTTCTAAATGTAAAATTAAAATCAGGTGAACAAAAACCCTCACATTGTAGTAATCAAATAGAAACTTTCCTGTCCTTTCTCAGAACAATGGTTACAATGGTATTTAAATTAATTAATCACCTTTGCTTTTATTTTATTCACAAGCAAAATTATTTTTTAAGTGGAAGCACCATTCTAATTAAACTCCAAATATACAACCTGAGTCTACAACTGAATAAAACATCTGATCTTACCGTTTATTGCAATAAACCTGCATGTCACGCCTACCACATATTCTGAAATTGCAATGTCTAACACAAGAGATAGGATTGATCAGTAATTACTTTTTTGCGTGTTAACATTTGGTCTCCTAATATTTCCATTATAAAGACCAAAAAACCCCACTGTATAGGTGTAGGCCCATCAAGAAAATACTTACTAGAAACTTAAAATTTGTTCTTTACTAGACATTAGATTTCATATGTTACGATAGTTAAAAATGATATTGTAGTCCTGGGGAGGGAGTTGTTTGTGAAATTTGGATGAGATTTTAGCATTATTCTTTGAAAATTTTTTCTCTAGATTAATTGTTATCAAACACACATACATCTCTTGCCTGGATGGTCCAAGAGTTTTCTTTGCTTTTTGCTGAATAAGGATTTTCCTGTCAGTTAGCAAAATCTATTGACAATGTCGTTATGTCATGGTACCAAACTAGGAAGTTCTGCTTTTTCCACTTAAATCTATACAAAAGAATTGCACATATTGGTGATACCATTTTCTTTAGGTCCTCACTTCTTGAATTAGGATGGTCTAGTTCTTCTGTGGTTTCTTGGTTTCTTCACTTGGCCCTTTTGCCTTTCATGTCCCCAGCTTTATATCGACTCTCTGAGTACACCAACCGCAACGCCAGAAAGTTACTCTTTCCTGACAACGTATGAAATAGAAGAGAAATTGCCCCTGAAAATGCAATTATAGCTTGTTTATGAAGCTGATTAGAAAAGGCTATATAACCAAACTACGATTCATTCTGAACTGTTTTCACTTTTGAGTTTGTTTTAGAAAAGGAAGAATGCCCTGATAAGAAGTGTTGAGGAATCCATTCAGTGCTGGTATCTCAGTGAGCAGCTACAGTGGGAGCCGCAGGTTGAGCTCTGGTCTGGGAATTGCTGACCTTTTGCACAACAAAGGGCCTGGGGACCTGTGGCCCAGCCAGGGGACCGGACACTCAGAGACACGGCAGGAGTCTAGTGTTCCAGACTTTCCCATGCTTAGACTGTGCAGATAAAAGCCCACGGGGTCCTTTGTTCTCCGTTCCTCCTCAGAGGCACCATCTCAAGCTGGTTTTCTGTTATTTAGTTATTGCACCAGGATCGGTTCATCTGAGCCTCTGCTGTGGGAAACCTGGAGTCAAGCCAGCTCAGGAGCCTGGTGTGAGTGTGGGAGTGTGGGAGTGTAGCTGTGAAGGGGCCTCGGTCACAGCTCAGGTGTGCGAGTGTCAGTGACGGAGGGGCTCCTGGAGGGACAGACAGTTTCCTTAACAAGAAGCATCAGTAACTTTTTTTTTGCTAGGCAAGATATCAGCCCTCGCTACTGAATTTATTTCTCATCCTTCGTGCTTCAGCATTTAAATTTAACATGAAAAAAGAGCAAAGAGTAGAAATGTATAGATTTTCTTAATTGCTGACAATGATCTAAGTGCATAGTTTAAAAATACTGTCTTAGAATTTTATTGGAGAGTTCCAATTAAAAAAAACTCTTGCCTTTTTTCCTGAATTCTTACTGAGTCTGAAAATGTTTGCAAATAAGCGTGTACAATACCTGAGCTGAAAAGTGCAAACTTAGCCGGGAGTTCTGCAGTGGTGGTACCAATTCCTTGAGAGTCAAAGTTATCATCAGGATATCTTTCTATTTTACATACTTTCTGTTTTCGAATACAGAGAAAAAAAATATGGTTTAAGAAACAGTAAGTGTAAGATAAGGTATATTTATTGAATAATATAGGAAAGGCAGTTAACTATGCAATTAAAGTAAAACACATATCTTTCAAGTATTTGCAAAGCAAGGGATTTAATGAGAGATTGTTTTTTATTGCTGGAATCCATAGCTTATTTGTCAAGTTCCTTATAACTTTCTTCTGCTCGATATGATCAAAGCCCAGTCTCCAAATTAGCTAAAGTCTGCCTGATATTTTATTGTTTATAAGGCATACCAACTGTGATGCCTCGTGGTGTTGATTTAATCTCCTGTCACTTTATTTAGCAGATATCAAGTATCACAGCCCGTCAAGTTATAAATTTGCACCTAAAAAGAATACAAGCATTTAAGAACTCCTATGCAGTGCAACATGATGGAATATGCCAGGGAAGGAACGAGAATAGAACCTCATCAGCTAATGCTTATCTGGCTGTGCTTTTTATCTCATTCACATTTGCATTTAAAATATGTTTATGATTTGTGGAAACAACTCTGGAAGCAGGGATGGAAACCAGTAGTCTGTTCTGGCTGTTCTAATCACAGAACTAGAAAACTGGGTGCCCTCCTCTCTGAGTATTTAGTGCTCTTTTTTACAGATATAAAGCAGCCGTGATAGAGATTTTCTGTCTTTGTGGAGTACTTAGAAATGGACTAAAAAAAGTGCTAGAGGAAACTAGTATGGCTAAGTATTGTCTAAATGAAGAAAATTAAAGACAATAAATTCTGAAACTGTGTCAGTCTAAACAAAAATATAAGGCAGATCAAAAAGGCTTTGAAGAACAACTAGCACAGTGTGTCTTATCTATTAACACGTTTTTCCTCTGTATTTCAAGAGCAGGATGTCAGTGAGCAAGGTTGATGAATAAAGATGAAAAAAAATTGAGAAGCCAGGGACATTACAGAAAAACAGAAATCAGTCTTTACATCTTTTTGCACTTTATTCTGTCTTCACTTACAAGAAAATGAGGAAACATTTAGGTTGATTCCCTCTTTGAATGTGAGTTTCAAAAAATCCTTTTTGAAAAATAAACTACATGAGTAATAGTTGAATAAACAGAGAAAATGAGCATTAGAAATTTTTTATGTCTTCAATGACAAGTCAGTTTCAGGCAAGACATTAACTGTGATGACAGAAAAGGTTTTAGGAGAGCTCCAGGAAGCTACAAGCCATAAGACTGATGTCCTGCTGTATCAGGTAAAGTAATAGAACTAATATTTAGGAATAGAATTGATGAACACACAGCTAAATATTACCGGGTTAGGAACAAGCAACATGTCTGGTTTGGGGATTTTTTAAGAGAAATTCTACCCAAAAACTTCTTAGAAGATTTGGAAGAGTTAGCTGTTGTGTGAATAATGGATTGATGGAAGCTTTTCTAAATTTCCAGAAGGCTGCTGCTGAGTTCCATACAACAGATTTTTAAGGAAAGGGAAGAACTAGAGGGTAGGAAACAGTAAAACAGTAAATGTTTATTGCAGCTGAAGATCAGTAGTGAAACTCTACAAGCCAGTAAGTTCTTTAATGCCTTGAAAATGGAATAATCAGTGGAATGAAAAACAGTTCACTGAGGAAATCAAGTTAATCAGTTGAAGAACTGTAGAAGGAAGAGTCTTAGGACACTTGGACACTTGGACACTTGTGGGATTGTACTATGAAATGGCATAATGAAGTTGAACATATGTTTGAAATGGTGCACAGGCACAGAAGGAAGATTAAAAGATCCTGACTCGGTTTACAGTGACAGACTAAGGAGCAGGTTTTGGGGTTCATGCCTGATACTTTTATAAAGTGTCAGCTCAGTAGAAATTATTAAGAAAACAAATAGCATATTCTGTAGCATCAAAGATACAGCAGAGATGTTTGTGTCTTGAATGCTTGAAATTTCTGTCTTCCCATCTCTGTTTATAGAGATATAATAGAATACTGACTGATCAGAGATCAAATTTATTAGTGTGTGTCCCAGTTTGAGACAAATTCGGAGGAATGTCCAAAATGAATGCCCTCTGATAGAAGGCAGGTTACAGCAGCCCCTCCCCCACCAGTGTGAAAGCCATCAAAGCTCTATCAGAGCTGAAGAATAGTAGGAGACTAGCAGAGAGATTCGTATGTTTGGTCTGTTCTTGCCTTTCTATAATCATTAATTTAAACTAGTTCTGGAGAATGAAAACTCCTAAAATCAAACAACAAGGCAGTTGTCACCTTTCCTGTGATAGGATTTGAAGTTTCATCCTCATTATGACAAAACCCTTGGTTGGTTGTCATAAATCAATGTTAAACAAAAAAATAAGAACAAACCATTTTGGGCTTATCCAAGTGCAATTCAGTAGTTGATTTATTTTACCTTGAAATGCCAACATAGTCTGGCCCTTTTACAGTAACATTGATTGTTTTATAGTTTTGCTTCTACTTTAAAGAAGACTTGTTTGAAGACTGTTACTTCTTTTAAGATCCTTGCAACACTGCTGTGAACAATTGATTATATTATCCTCTCCCCTACCTTTATTTTTTGACATGAGTAGTTCAAAGAAGGCAGAATATCAGTTGAAGTCTATTCCTAGAGATAACTTCTGAAAAGGGGATTTTCACATGGAAGGGCATATGGCCTTGTTGTTTCACAAGTTGATTTCTTCTCTCTCACAGCCCCTGGAGTAGACGTTTCCAGGCGAGAGGTATGTTTTGCAAGAACTTGGAACAAGTGTTCCAGGAGTCTTTCTCTTAACCAACACAATGATTAAGAAACTCAAAAGTGTGTCATGAAACCTGGGACTTATTTTAACTTCCTTTTCTAAAAATTTGATCTTGTTAGAGAAATGGAGCTTAAAATTTTGGCTTTCTTATGACAGCAAGAATGCAGTACTTGTCCCAAGTCTTGACAGCTGTTGAGGTACAGTTAATGTCAAAAAAAGCTGATATTCTCTTTCACTACAGAAAATCCTGCAGAGTAGCTTTGTCTAGTGGAAAAGGAAATACAGAGAGTTAACTAAGGCAGGGCTAATGAAACAATTGTACCACATGGAAATTTTCAATATGTTTGGTTAGTTAAAGTCACAAATTTAATATGCCAATTAACCCTTTTTTAAAAAATAACCAGCAAGATAAAATCATCAGTGTCAGGTTTGAAAGTTACAGTAGCTATGCTGGTTTCATTATTTTTTCTGAAATTGTCCTTGACAGCTGAGGTGAGTAAACCTTGTTATATAAATCATTATAAGCATTTTGAACTCCCTCAGGGTGGTTACAGCACTGTAGATGAAAAGGGCTTATTCAGTCAAACACAAACCTATTCTTCAACGTTTGAGAATTTCTACCAAAAAATCACTTTGGAAGATGAAAAGCAAATGTAGCTCTTAAAAACAACCAATAATGTATCCACACCTAACAAAACAGACTCCAGTGTTCCTACTCTTCAAGGATTTTTTTTTGTCTATTTTATATTTGAAAAGTTACTGATTTCCAGTTTGTCTTTTATGTTTATTTCATCATGTGTCTCTGCTTGTCACAGAATCACAGATTCACAGAATCATTACGGTTGGAAGGGACCTCTGAGATCATACAGTCCAATCCCCCTGCCAAGGCAGGGTTACCTGGAGCAGGTGACACAGGAACACATCCAGGTGGATTTTGAATGTCTCGAACAGAGGGAAATTCCATGACTTCTCTGGGCAGCCTGTTCCAATGCTGTGCCACCCTCAATGTAAAAACGTTCTTACTCATGTTGGGGTGGAACTTGTGTTTTAGTTTATGGCTCTTGCTCCTCATTCTGTCACTGGGCACCACAAAATTAGTCTGGCACCATCCTCTTGGCACCTGCCTTTGAGAAATTTATATGCTTTAGTGAGATCCTCTCTCAAGTCTTCTCCTCTCCAGGCTTAGTCGCCAGACTGTAGTGCCAACATTTTAATCTTTCTTCGTAAACTTTTAAAGAGCATTACTCTTTGAAATGTTTAGTGTTGTCTAACTTGACAAGGGAGTCCATTGTGTATTCTGTGTTACAACAGTTTTACATCTTTCATAGGACAGGTGGGAAGTATCCTTATAATCTTATCATCAACAGGCAGCAGAAATACATTTTGATACTTTAAGGTTATAAGTGGGCTAAAATTCAACTAACGGCTAATTAGCTGAATAAATGAGCAATTCAAGCCAAAATATCTGCAAAGTAATTACTCTGTTTCACTTCTTAAATTGGTGTGAATGTGAAAATGCTCAGAATGTAAATAGTTCTAGGTCCACACAGTAGCAGAGAATGAGTACTAAATCTCTTATGGGGAGAAGATAGCAGTAGTTCACGATACAGGCTTCGTGTATACTGGGGAAAAGTGTAGTAAACCCTAATCATCACTATGCTTTATTTCTTGATGTGCCATTAAACTTTGTTGCCGATCAGAAAGGTAAAAAATAATCTGAATTTGTCTTAAATGTAATGTTACATTGAAATAATACTTTAAGTGAAATCATAGAAATGTAGAATCATTTTGTTTGTAAAAGACCTCTACGATCATGGGTCATTTTGCTCAAACAGAAATAATGGTTTAGGCTTTGAAAATACAACACCTTTGTATGACAGTGAATGCCTGCTGTATAGACATTTTAAGAAGAAATTCTTTTTTTGCTAGGAATTGTTGAAAGCTTCTTATGACGCTTTGTGTTGCTATACAATACTGCTTTACTCTGTATTTGTCGTATCTTTAATATTTCATGAATGCCCAAATTCTTAGTAATTTTTTTTTCAAAGGGTTGTCTTTTGTTTGTCTTTATTTGTGGAAAAAATATTTATGGGTAAACTAGAACCATGTGGGAAAGCTCACAGTGTCTTAACATAAAACATGAAGGCTCCATAACCCCAGAAAAGCATTCAGCAATAGCTCTTGTCTTCCTGGATCCAGAAAGTTTTGTTTGTTTGTATGTTTGGGTTTTTGTTTGCTTGTTTGGGTTTTTGACTTATGAAACCCTACTTCACAGGAAACTATCTGAAACATAATGCAAAGGTTTATGATCTTGTGTCCATGCAGCGTTTGTAGGCTTCAACAGGGAGGAGTAGAGGGAAGATGGAAAGTGCAGAGCTGGAAATCAAGTTTAAACAGGAATTTTGATGAAGAAGAGAATAAGAAAGCTAAATTGTGAAACAAAGTAACAAAACAAAACCTGGCTTTTTTGGTGGAAGAAAATGAAGGGGCTAAAAGACAGAGAAAAGTTGGATAAGGGATGCAATGGGACCAAGCACGGGTTTGTAGTGGAGATCTGAGTGGGGAATACTCCTGAGTTGCAACTATCATGGAAAATGGCAGGAGAGCAAAGACTCATTTGAACAGGAAGTAGGAAAGACAAGGCAGGATATGCAAGCAGGACCTTTTTGACAGCATGGTTCTTATTATATATTTTGGCGCCTTTTTTTTTCATATAACTGTCCGTTAAATTTTTCTTTTCTCTTTGATCGTGAGCAGATTAACTTTTACTGAGCAGAATTAGTGCTAAAAGCATGGCCTTTTACGGACTTGTGAATTTATGGAATAATAATATTTATGAGGTTATACAAGATATTTTTAGCCCCTTCTAGTCCCTTTCTGTGAGTTTTCTTCAAAAATGAAGTCTACTGATAGCTTGGAACAATGAGTGTGGTATTCTTTGCAAATATAAGTAGAGCACTTATTCCATGACATATTTACTATGGAGAATTTATTAACATGCCAATTATTTTGCCAGGAGTAAGAGCAAGTGCTGTTCTGCTGGTATAAAATAGAAGGTGAGCAAGAGGCTGAGAGTAAGGAGAGAGTACCAGTGTAAGAAAGGAGGTGGACTGCGCTCTTTTTCCTAGACAGGGGAAAAGAAACATCTATATGTCATGAGACAAAATCAAGATACCGGAAACCTGGAGGTGCTGTTGCTATTACACTGATGTAGGACTTTTTTATCTATTTATATAAAGTAGTATTATGGCTGGAGAAGTGATGGACAGACTACTTGAAAGCATAGTTGTATAATGCTTGGGTTTATAATATCAGAGTCTCTCTGAAAATAAGTTAATTACATAAGCGCTATGAATTTTCACATTCTCTAAGTCTTATGTATTTTAAAACTTAGAGGCTAGGTTTGACAACAAAAATGTCTGTGTAGTCTGTACTGAGTCCCTTCAAAAAAAAAAAGAAGTTACTATCACTGCTGAAATACACCTTTGCTCCTGCTCCCTGCTCTTCTCAGATCTCTCTCAGTCTTTGTTGTTGGCACAAACACTTTCCTGGTAGTAAATCTTGCTATGTTTATCCCAATGGGGCAGGTTTGCTTTGAAAGAAGGACCATTCTCCTCCTTCCTTGCAGTGTTTCTGCTCAATAGTAGTGCAGTAGAAGGGCAAAAGCTAATGGGTATTTCCTCTTTGCTGCTGGGAGTCATCCCTCTAAGGATAAACTATGAACAAAGAAGATAAAGCCTCTGTCACCACTGAGTTAATCTCTACATTAAAGAACCTGTCTTGGAGCGCAGTAAACTTTGGTTAAACTCTTTTGAAGGTGGAGAGGGAAGGGAGACAAAGTGAATGTCAGGGAAATAAGATAAATGTTCACTGACTTAAATGAAAAAAGCTATTCATGTAAGCAATCACTGGGGAAAATACTCGAAAATATAGAAATTTAAGTACTCTTGGGATCTTGCAGAGTGAAAAGTATGAAAAATTAGATAGTGTTTTGACTTACAACAAGCTATGAGTTGAGCCAATATATTTTCTCAAGTGGATGTCTTCAGTGGTATTTCTGAAGTCAAGGAGAAGTACTGAGTGCTTTATCAGCTCACAAACTTAAATAGATGGAATGAATGAGTGGGTTTTGGGGGAAGATACAGTGGAGGTAAAACAGCAGGGAAGGGAAGGGTAGTATGGGCTTTTTAGACCTCCCCCCTTCCTCACTTCTTTACTCAGTGTTTCTATCCCTTTTCTCTCTGTCTCTGTCTCTCCTTGAATCTTTTTGTCTTCTGCTACAACTGTCTGACCAAAAGTTAATCAATTTATTCACAGTGTAGTGTGTCTTAAAATCCCATAATTTCTAATTCTGATGAACCGATACCCCTGTTTCAAATAAACAAGTGGTCCTCCTTCAAGAGTCAGCTGAATTGGCTTTAATTTTGAAGTACATTTTAGCATCAGGATGTGAATGCCATTTTTTTCTTTGTGCGATAATGCT
This sequence comes from Pachycephala philippinensis, assembly GCA_013397055.1. NCBI lineage: Eukaryota > Metazoa > Chordata > Aves > Passeriformes > Pachycephala > Pachycephala philippinensis. The sequence goes on from VWZT01000744.1 coordinate 251,749, forward strand.
TCAAAGTGTAACTGTTTGTAAAGTGCCATAGAAAATGAAGATTGAAATGTTACTGTCAACAACTTTTAAAAAAGTCAACAAAAACACAGAAAACCCTACACAGCAGTTAATTTCAGAGCTATGAAATATTGATATCTCTATCCTGTAACCTTGAGATCAAACAGAAAGCAACTTCATATTTTATTTCTTTAATATCCATTGGCTTTATGGAAAGTCAGTAGATATAATCTGACCAAAGAATATTTGTATAAATATTCAGATTCTGATTGTATATTTGTATATAAAGGATAAACTGTCATTTTTCCAAACATCTCAACAGTGAAAAAATCCATTAATATGCATGCTGTTTGAAAAAAAGCATGGTGATTGCACCTGAATAGAGCTTTTAACAATTCAGTTAATTTTTAAATAATATTTTGAGAGTGCTATTTGTGTAATGTTAAGTTTAACAGAGACAACAGGATTACATGTAAGTGTTCAGGCAACTAGTTGCCAATACCCACTTTACACTGACCAGTGAGTTTAGGTTTAGGTTTTTTCATATTACATTTCAATTGCTTACATATTTCCAGAGAGATTTAGTTATACATATCTCAAAATCACTGCCTGAAATGAGAAAGAATTAAGATTATGTCAATATTACGTGACAGCAAATTATATTGTTGGTCAAATACAGTAAAATTTTATAAAAAGAACATGAAGGTGCAAGGGTTTTTTTATTGTTTGTGATTTTTTAACTTGACCTAATTTCCAGGTAGCGTCCACCTTTTAATAGAAAACAACATAGAAAACCCTTTAATATATACTGAATTCATTTTTACATTATTTTTTATAATGGTAGAGGGAAACAAACTTCCCTTCTTATAGCTCAAATATCACACACTGTGAATGCTGTCATTGCTTGGTTGCTTAAAGCAGAAATTGTGATTACAAGCAGTACCTTTCTTTTTCCCCTTTCACAACAGAAGAATGAATTAGAAAAGGAATACTCAAGCAACTCTAGTTCTTACTATTCTTTCAATCTATATGAAATGATATTTATTACTATAGTAGATCTCAGCGTCTTTAGAATCTAAACCGACCTCAGCTAATATGTGATAACTTACGGCATCTGATGTGAAAAGGATTTTCAAACCTATGTAAATTTGCTAGTATGCCTATGTAAGAATGCTTCGTAGATCCAAAATTCTGAAATATAAGCTGTTCTATACTTTAGTTATTGCTTTTGAAAAAGGAGAGGGATGGCGGGGGGAAGTATTTCTTTCCAACAGTATTAGCAAAGGAATACAAGCAGAAATGTATTTAGGAGAATTTTTCAAACTTCTTAAAATCAGCTTCATATAATACATGCAGCAACTCTGTAAATCCGAGTGAAAGATTGCAGTTCATCATTCTTTTTCTTGGAGTACATGCTACCATATTTTTTAAAATATATTTTAGAGCTAAACATATTAGAGAATAGGCATGCTACTGCTTGGGCCCAGGAAGAAGTGAGGGAAGTTTGAGTAATCTGTGGCTTTGATTACTTCTGGAAATTTAGATGTGGTTCCATGCAGGCAGAGGCCATAATGCTACATATTGTCCTGAATGTTTTGTAGCAATCAGCTACCTTCTACTTTCTACAACAGAGAAGAACATTCCTACAGAAAGATGTGTCACGGTGATGATGAACAACATCTGAGAAACTGCAACTGCAGTAGCCCAATCAACAATTTTCTGGTTGCAAATATACACAGTAGAAACTAAATTAATGTACACAAATTGTTAAAATTTCTTATGTCCCTCTCCTGTGGCAGAGGAGACCATTATTCTGACTGCAAGTAGAGAATATTTATTCAGGATTTAACTAGTCAACTAGAGAGGTACCCTTCTCAGAGGATAAGCTGTCTAAGCATCTGTGGGATATTATGCAGAAGACTGGCATAAGCTGTATTAAAACAGGCTGCTAAGCTCTGCTGATTTTGTAAGTGAGGTGATAGTATTACATGCAGTCAGAGTGAAAAACATGGTTTTAACACCTGTTGTTACAGCTTAAAAGACACTATAATTTTGTGTAGTAAATAGTGTGGTCAGTCTGCCTAATATTTGAGTTCTGGGAGGTTTTCCATGTCCCGGAAGGTTTCAGAAGTGAGAATTCCAGAAATCATAGAATCATAGAATATGCTGAGATGGAAGGGACCCATCAAGATCATCACGTTCAGCTCCTGGCCCTGTGCAGGACACCTCAAGAGTCACACCATGTGCCTGAGAGTGTTGTTCAAACACTTCGTGAACTCTGTCAGGCTGGTGCTGAGACCACTTCCCTGGGAAGCCTGTTCCAGTGCCCAACCACCCTCTGGGTGAAAAACCTTTTCCTGATATCCAACCTAAACCTCCTGTGACTCAGCTCCATGGTGTTTCCTTGAGTCCTGTCACTGGTCATGAGAGTGAAGAGACCATACCTGCCCCTCTGCTTCCGCTCATGAAGATGTTGAAGAGCACAAGGAGGTCTCCCCTCAGTCTCCTCTTCTCTAGGCTGAGCAAACCAAGTGACCTTCTTCTTTGAAAAAGGGATACAATTGTGAGAAGTAAACTCATAATCATACAAGTAATGCAAAATTAAGACTTAAACTCAAGGAGTTTTTGCTATGAACACTGAAATTACAGAGAAAGGTGGGGCTGTGTAAATTAAGTTGTCTGCGTGTCACAGAGAGGTAGCTGGATTAGTCAGGAGGGAGTTAGAATGCAAGGTTGTGAAGAACTCGAAGCACAAACTTAGGAATAAGTAGTGCTGTCAGTGTACTTAATGTGCTGGTGTATGTGAAGTAGAAACAGTGGAATTAAATTATTGCTAGAGCCTGTAACAGGAAAACAGACTGGCAGACTGGACTGCAGCTCTGCTGAGAAGAACCTGGGTGTCTGCAAGCTGAGTGTGAGCCAGCAGTGTGCACAGGTGTGGTGGTGGTGGTATGTTTCCCTTTTTCTTGTGCTGTCATTATCATGTCCATCTTCCTGCAAATTCTGATGGTGTCATTATGGTGGGTTTTCTTGGGAAGAAAATTCCAATGGCATTCTTATCACCTCGCTTCCCCCCCCCCCCCCGCCTTTTTCAACCTACCTGTTGTATCTTTTGTTTTTCTTTAGAGAACACAACAAAATGCACATACACAGCTTAACCAGTTAGTGTGCAGCACCCCTCCATGATCAAAGCATGTTCTAGTCAATGCCAACAGCATCATAAGCATGAACAACCTGTAAGGAGTGTGAGCAGTTCCCAATGAAATCTGCATGGCTATTGTGGTAAAGCTTATGCATCAGAAAGGATGCCCAAGGAGTGCTGCTCATCTGAGCATGTGCTAAGTTTGCACACTTGGAGGTAAAATTTTCGGATATGTACCTAATGTACTGGTCTTTGTCCATCACTGTGCAGATTCCAAGTATTTCCTCAGTGTTATTTTTTCCCCCTCACCCTTTGGAATTGTGGCTTCTCAGTGCAGTGGTGGTTATATGACAGCATTGCTTCATCCTAAAGAGTGCACAGGTTCTATTTCAAGAAAATTACTGGAATGAAAGTGCAATATTGCTTTCAAAGAAAGACCAGTAGCTGCAGCTTCTTAATTGCACAAGTCAGAAAAACTGATTTATTTGTTAATTTTTTTTCTCTGTACCATTTTTCAAAGCACTTCATAATCTTTACATTTCAAGTGCATTTAAAAAAAAGAAAATGAGTATACTTCTTTATGGGCTCAGGGCAATTAATAAGCACTGCTCAATCATTTAGATTCAACACTGAATGTAAAGTTCCTTGTCTTCCCAAAGACAATTTTCAATAGCTACCATAACAAGTCCTATCCTAGGAGAATAGAACAGTATAGATTGACTGGAAAAATTTAAAAATGTGGAAATTAAAATAAACTCGTGTATTTCCTGCTAGTTTGTCTTGATTAGGAAATATAGACTTAAAATAATGCCCCTGTTGTTTTTTTTTTTTGTTGGAAGATGGTGGATGCCTTGTTAACATTTCTCATGACACCCATAGCTTTCTAGACCTTTCTCCTACTATCCATTCTTCCTACTCTATTTAGTAAGAAGGTGTTCACCCTTCTATGTTGTTTTACCAGTTCTACACTGCCAATCTACGACATGTTGGACCAGACTACTGAGTATTCGTAGTACTGGGACATCACCAGTATGTAAGCCTAATGAGACCTTTCTGTTTCCTTGTCTTGTTGCCCTGTAAGTCAATATTGCAAAAGCCTTCTACATTATTTTGAGTTCACTTGATGTAATAAGCATCAGCTCAGAAACTTAAGCAATTGTTAAAACTGAAGGGCAAAATGTAGCTCTGTGGTTTGAGGGAGATATTTTAGCTTTTACCAGGAAGGCTGAAGAGTTATAGTGGGCATCTGATCTTAAAAACAGAATAAAGTTAAAGAGCATGGTTATTTTTTGGCATTGTGACTTTGACTGCACTGTATAAGTTACAATTCATTGTAGGAATAAGTTTAGTAACTGTTTTGTGCCAGATATCTCACTGTTTATGATCAAATTTCTGCTTAACCATAGTTCCTATTATAAATCTAGGCAAATTGTATGTGTGCACATATGTAGACAAATGATTGTTTTTCCTTGCCTCCAGAGGGATAGAATATAATTCACAGAGATAGGCATTATGCAATTTATCAACCACTCTTTGTCGGGATCAGGTTCTTCTCAGTCAAGACTCCTGATCCTTTGCTCTCATGATCAGACCATTATTTTGAGTCACTCTCTTCATCATTTCCAGGTCTTCATTAGAGGCAGGAGAGACATGAGATTCTTTATTTTGAGCAAAACAATGTCCTAGGAAGAGTGTGATTTAAATTTAAGCTCACAAAATACAAAGAAAGGCAGAATCTGTATTGATGCAGGTATTTGCACATACAGTTGTAATTAAAAGAAGCCTTTAAATAGGATGAGAAATCTCAATTAGGGCAACTGGCTTCTTGCTCTGAAAAACAAAACTAGAGAGAGTGTTTGTGCCTCCTTCCCCTCTTCCACATCCACGCAAATGAGAATTCCGAGAGAAAAGGTTCAAACTAGAACGCAAGTGAAGCAGCAGAAGGCAATGAAAGCATTTCTAACTTCTTTGAAAAAGAGAGAAATACTGCTAGTGTTCAACAATGTCTAGCCACTGGAAGATGGCAGGAACATACTAAATCACAGCCCTGTTGTGTTTTATATAAGTATGTCCTCCAGTCATGAATCAGATGTCTGATCATCCCTAGAAGTGTTTCAGTGTAGGCTTTTTTCAAAATGGTCCACTTTTCAGTACTGCTCTTTTTCAAATTGATGAAAAACTTATATTAGGTTTCTTTTTGTACCAGAGAGTTGGCACTGAGCACTTTTACAGTGTGTGGCTAGTCCTCATCACACTGCAGAAAAATAATGATTCCAGGATTCCTCTTCATCTATTCTCTTGGGTACAGTTAGGTTTGTGTTCACAGCTTAGCACACATCAGTAAGATTTGAGTCTTCACCAAAGTTGGCTACTCTCTTTCTAGTTGTGGGTGATAACTTCAAGCTTGTGAAGTTATTCTCAGTTCACAAAGATTGAAATCTGCTTTCATAAACTCTGAGCAATATATGAAAAGTGGGTAGCAGCTACCGTACCTCTAGCACTGCAGTTCTTAAAAAGAACAAAATAACTACCGAGTACCTTGAGGAAGACCTTGACCCCTTTCTTCAGGAAGGGATCTGACAGATAGAGTCGACCTTCAGCAGCAGTAAATCAAAAGTACCCGTACATTCTGGTTATCCTACCAATTACAGTTCATCAGTTTTCAGAACATGTTTTGATGCCTGACCTCTCATGAGGTTTGTGGAATGAACTTCAGTGCAAACACAGACCTCTGTTCAAGAGCTAGATCCAGTAAAGCTTTTAATACCAGTAAAACAGCAGCATCACTGTATAAACAATTAGAATATCAAGCTATTTAATATGCAAGAAGCACATGGGGGAAAATTTCAGAAGTGTGAGGATGCAAGAGACAATGATCAGAGAGAAATTGAAAGAAAAGAACAAAAGTCTGACATTTCATTAGAAGAGGGAAAAGGAAGGCAAAGTTTGATCAATAGAAATGTTTCTAAAAGATGTGTTGGTAAAAGAGAGGAGCAGTCAATCACAGTAAAAGGTAAAGATAGAGCTATAAGCAATGTACATAACTTACAGTTTTGGTGATGCATGGCTAACAGACAGCTTTATACCCTCTTGTGACAATAAAATGTGTTTCCCTCTGTTTTAAGAGAGGAAAGCACTCTCAGAATGTGGTGGTTATTAATAAATGTGTTGGCCATTACTTTTTAGACTTCCTAATGCACACTAGTTTAAAAAAACCCCGACATACACTATTCTTAAGCTCTCTATAATTGCTCCTGTTATTTGGAAATTCCAAAAATATAGTGACCTACCTACTGAAAGTTTTCTGTTCAAGTAAAATGATCCCAATAGCTGGTTACATGAGAAATGGCCATGTTCACAATCTGTCATTGCTAGTTCCTGCAGTTTCCAGGTCTCTGAATTGCAGTAGTTTCTCCATTCTATCACAGCTGCAAAATCTTTTCAGGCATATGCAACTAGCAACCTAAAAGCTGTATCAGACCTTTCATGAACAATTCCTGTTAAACTGTTTATCAGTCACATTCTTGGGGTGGGGGATAGGTGATGGAACAAAAGACATGTAAAGTTGCCACAGAAACTGGTGTTTGCAACTTGAATTTGCAGGAAGGGCAAAGAAAGCATGCTCCAATGTAGCATGAATGAAAAAGTTATAAATATAGTTTGGAATGAGAGAGAGTTAAAGGGAGATGGCTGGCAAACTGGGATTTCTTCAAATAAGTAGTCCTAGTAAAAGCCCCATCAGTACAGCCATATGCAGCTACATGCTTCTGTGCTCTCACAGGGCCTTACACTTCTCTTGTGTTTAATTCTAAAATTTGAAAAAAATATTAAGTAGGGAATAGGTAAAAATAGTTCCTCAGGATCTGATCTCAGCAGGTTGTATTGAAGGGCTTTAAAACCAGAACCTTTTCTGTCAGTTACTCAAATTCAATTTTGAATTTGTTTTGCTAAGAACTACTTTTCTCTACAGATGAAAACAATTATATTTTAATCTGTTAGAAGTACCTCAGTTAAGGTTAAAATGCTGAATGCAAAAATGATGACAGTGATTTTTCCAGTGTTCAATCTCAGGTCACTGCTTCATGATGTAGACAAAATGAGAGAGGAGATGAATTTTGCACTGATCCTCCTCAGTGCCAACTGTGATTCCTCTGCTAATTGACTTGGGGCATTTGTAAAGCACTTACCTGCAAAGAGAATTGGGGTTCTGTGCCAGGGACCAGAAAGGTAAACATTAAACAGTACCATGTCAAATGGTTAGTTGATTACATCTTTCTGTGAATCTGGTCCTTTGAAAGAACCCAGAAGATTAGTAAAAGGAATCTAAGCAGTCTAAGGAATGCTTCTGTACAACTCTGAGAAGCTTGTCAGGCTATATGAAATGTGTATTTTGATGCATAATAGAAACTAATAATAGACATAAAGTTTTAAATAGGATAGTGACTGTCACAGAATCTCCTTCATGTTTGGAATAGGACTGGAGAAAATCTTCTATAGACTAAACCTAAATGTATGAGGCCACAGAGGTTTATATCTATAGATATGTGACAAGAAGCTCCAGTGAAATCACTACAGTCTGGTGAAACAGAAAATTGTGCCAGTTTGTATCCTTTTGTACTGTTCTGGCAAAAAGTACTCAATTCTCTGTAAAACAGAATGGCATCCTCTGTCTCTTACTGAAGAATAAAATCCTGTCCTTATCAAAGTGACATCAAAATTTTGAGCATTTTAAGGTTTGGTAATTCATTGTACTGAGGTTGTAATATCTTGTATCCTTTGCTCTTGCCCTTGCTTTAGTGTGCTGTTACCTGAGTCACTCTAGGGAGATTTAATAGTGCACAGCTATAGAGATGGTACTAAGATCTCTGTATGCTAATTTTAACATCTCTAACTCGTCTTTGAGTAATTTGAAATTTCATTATAAGATCCACTGGATCCAAGGCAGTGTCCCAAATCTGGCAGGATTGCTTAAAACTAAGCTTGCACAGAAATAGGTAGTTTTTTCTTTCAACCTAGTATGCATTTCTGAATATTAAAATTTTCTGTTTCATGTGTTATCTTTCTGAGATTCATACACACAGAGAAAAATTCCTTCTCTTAAGATGATTATAAAAATTATTTTGGGAAAAACCAAATACACCGTATGTTTTCAGAAGAGAGCAGAGTGAATGAGCTGTATATTAAGTGTAACGACAAAATCCTAATCAAAACTCTCACAAAAGGAAAAGAGGAAAAGATATAATCTTATACTTTGCTGAAGCTCATAGTAATGTTACTGCATAAATACATAAGAAAAGAAGGCTTTCATGAACCAGAATAAATCAGACTGAAAGACTGGACAAGATGAAAGAAAACCCTTTGCGTGTATTGGAAGCCTTTACATACCTCTTCTCACACCTTAAGCCTAAGAGAATTTCATCTCATCATATAGAAACATCCAAGGAAGGTCTTCATACTTAACCTGGCTCATTTTTTAAAACTTCTATTCCATTTTCTCTGTAGGAAGTGTCTTTTAGCAATCCTTATCCACTTGTACCTTCACCTTGCATGCGAGTTTACTTAACTGTGTGGAAATACTTAAAAATAAGGTTTTCTCATTTCCTAGCAATTGTTCCACACCATCTCATGGTGTATATCTGCAGAGGCTGTGTTTCACTGGTTTGAGAGCTGCGTGGGAGGGGTCAATCTTCCCTGACCAAAGGTAACCAAAAGAGCCGGCTGACATCAGGAAAGGTGAAGAGACAATGCCTAATCCCTAAAACTAGAAATGCATTTTGCTATCTCTTGACTTGACAGAAGTTTGGTGCTCATTGTAGGCCTTATTGGTGATATTGTCAGTGATATTCTATATTGTCAAATATAGAATAATAAAAATTTTAGTGACAAAGTTAATTGAAAAGATACAATTTAGTCTTACATATATTAGCCTTTCTATGGTCATGCTAGAGATCAATATTATGGTGTGTTTCAGTGCCACAGCACTGCATGTTCTGATTTGAGACTAAACAGATGCAAATTTCCAGCTACATCTGGTTCTGGCCAGAAGAGGTTAGGCAGGCCTCACCACCAACCTGCAAAGGTAGTTAAGGCAGTTCAGAAGCCACACTGGCCCAAAACAAAAGCAACTCTGAGCTTGAGTTCAGGTCATGTGGCCTGTTCATGAAGTGCATATCCATCCTTCGGTCACAAAATTGACCTTTTTCTCTGCATACTTTTTCCCTGCATACTTTTTCCATGTAATCTCAATTCCTGAATCTTCATCCAAGTGTTTTTTCTTAAAAGGTTTATGTGTAATAGAAAAGAATATTTTCCAAATAGGGGCAGAAATCCTTAATTTTTCTATGGATTTTTATACAGTTATTTTAGAATACATCCATTGTGGTACATATTGTAGAAGCTATTCCACTTCAAAAGACAAAGTGGAAAACAAAATAATTAACTCTAATTTTTTCAGAAAAGCTGAAAATTAAAAAGTACCAGAGCTCTCAAGATTAATGATCTTTTATAGCATTGCTCCATAAAACATCAAATAATTACCAATGAAATCTAAGAATAAAGTAAATTTGATACAACAGAAATCAGGAAGATATAAAAATTATAACTTTGAAGACCTTTATAATCAGTAATTTATTAAATAGCCATTTTGCAGCATGCTAATAAATTTTCTATATTCTGAGTACATTTTTGCTTCCTTTTGAAATCCTGCCTGTTGTTTTTAAATCGTTGCTGCTATTCAAACCTCTGCAGGATCTTGGTATTCTTAAAAGTTCTGCTAGTTTACTGATAGTATTATCTCCTTCAACTCTCCTTTTATTTTGTGAAAGTTTGTTTTATTTTATTTTATTTTGTTTTCTCATTCAGTTGATTTTCTTGCAATAGTTTACTCTTTTCTGTTTTAAATTTGGAGAGATCAATGAAGTCTATAGATATATTTATGCTCGAGGTCTGTCTTGTGGTTATTTTGTTCAACCTGGAAATTTGAATGTATCCATTAACTTTATCCATGTATTAATACAATTTGAGAAAGATAGATAAATACATAGATATAGATATAGATATATAAACAGGTTCTTAGTTTGGACAGAATAAGCAAATTTGTACTGAGAAACAGTGATTTCACTTTATTGTACAGTTTTAGTTCTATAACCAAAACAATAAGTTAGTAAAATCATCAAAATAGTCTTTGGACTTAATATGGAATTTCTGAATTTTACAATAGTACTGTCAGTCAAGTCCCTAAAAACACTCATTGGTAAATAAAAATTGGAAAATACAATTCACAAGCTAACATTGATTAATCTTTTCCAATTTTTAAAGTTTTCCTTCTCATTGAGAGTTCATTGAGAATGTCTTAACAGAAAACTGTCCTGAGACAGAGATAGCAAAACCAATATACTGATTGCTTTTTCAATGCACCCAGAGATAGCAGAAAGATCTCTTAAAGGATGCATAGCAATTTCTGCCAGAGGATTCCAAGGCAGAGAACAAATGCTTCTGAATTACCACTTGCCCTAGAAAGTTTGTCTTCGACACTCTACCATTGTGTTATTAATCTTTTCAACTGACTTCCGTCTTGTTCCAGACATACATTATTTTTCTTACTTGTTTTCTTATCTTCTTACTCTTTTCTTCCTGTCACTGGTCTCATTTTCTTTTTATATTAATGGGGAGAAACTTTATCTACAGTTCTTAGGCAGCAGTCTTTCATTTTTGCATACCTCATTCTTTTATCTTAATTAGCTGTGGTTTAGTTTTTTGGTTGTCTACCAGTTCTTCCTTCATGTTCATCTATATCTACAGGTACATGAAGTCATAAAATGGCATTAAGAATTCCCTGCTTTTGTTTGTTCAATCCTCTTTTTCGAGACTAGGCTTCTTCTGTTATCATTAAAACATGCTGATGATTAAAAACTCACATATTGTAACCCCCTGTGTGAATACCTGTCTCTACCTTACAGCTCTCATTCGGAAGACTGCCTGCCACAGATAAGTAACAATATTTTTGAGCAATCCTTGCCCATTTATTGGGACAAGGGACAAACAAGAGAAAGAAAACACAAAGCCGTTCTTTTCCTCAATATCTGGTTCAGTCCTGAAATTACTATAATTAAAAAAAGTCATTGAACTTGCTTTTATGTTTACTTGTTTATATGGTCCCACGTACATTACTGGCACACTTTTAATGAATTGGCCTCTGATGTTTTATAATCAACGCTATTTTGTATATAGTCATCAGAACTCCATTTTATTTGCAGGGTCCTTTATCAAACTGATTTCTCATCAAATTGCATCCTCAAATTCTACCATACGAAAGAGATAATAGAATTGTGAAGATGTAATTTAAAGTCTATTTTGGGAATAGTCAGCTTCCATAGAAGTTGCCCAAGGAAATGCTTGACCTGCAGAAACTTTATTACTAGTGATTTTGTCCTTTTTCTTGATTAGGTGTCAAGTTGACTTTCAGACCCTGACCTCTTTCCACCAAGGAAATAATTTTCTTACAAACTTTAGAACAATCATGCACCACCAGGCACAGAATTTACAAGATAATTTAGCCATCTGTTTTTGAAGTATACCTACCCTGTCTCCTTCTTTTTTTCTTTTTTAATCAACCTTAATAAAATGGCAAGTGCAACTTGTATGAGGCTTCAGGCAGGACTAGAATAATAATGTACGCTATGAAATAAGAGAAAACAAAACTAAATGCAGCCAGTGTTTTTCACCATCCTGCAAAGCTTTTTTTCTTTTTGCTAGTAAAAACACTCGAAAATATGAAATGAAGTAGATATGGGTGGATCTGGTGCTCATTCGCCATCACCTCATTCTAGTATCTAGCAAGGATACTTGCTCAACTCAGAATTTTTAAGAGGCAATTTTGTAAATGCGTTAACAAAATGATACATTCTTCTAAATGGCAATGCTTTGAGCTAATTATTTATCTCAATAATAGTAATAATAATAATAATAATAATAACGTGTTGTAGATTTTGTGAAACTCTTGAACACTGTTCTGGTGTCTTTATTTCTTCTCATATTACATTTAAGTCCATCCGTTATAATGGGTTAAGGTGATCTTTCAGCCAAATATTTAATGTAATGCCATAGTACTCAAGTCTATTTACAGGTCTCAGATGACCACAAACTACTGCTGGAGAACTTGCATATGTGGTATAAAATTTCCATGAAGTTCTAAATAGCTTTAAATATTTAATCTCTGCATTTTATGTACAGCTGACTGTGTTTTGAAGATGAGCACAGAACTGGGATAGAAGCAACCAACCACCCATTACTCCAATCACTCCCCTCAGTGACTCAGGCCAGAGCTGTTGTAAGCGCCTGAAGTGCTTGTTGGGGTGACAGGTATTGCAAAGTTCTTTTGAGTTTAATGTTGCCAACGGACTGAGAAAAGAGGGAGAAAGCCAAAGGAGATTTGGGTTTTCCCACTAACTGCTTCCTGGAGCTGTACAATAACCTAAATCAAATTTCCATTTCATGATTCAGTGTTTTGGGGTTTTTTCTGTAGAAGTAAAGTATGGTGAGTATCTGGCTTGCAAGACTATAAACCATGTCTTGCAATTCCTGAGGTAGAGTTGCTGGTCCCTGTCATGTGGGCTTCAGTCACTAGGTGACCAGTCTACTTATGCAGGGAATTTCAGTTCTACCTCTGCAAGATAAGAAGCTACACAGTCTTACTTTTTGTCCTGCTATTCAGTGTTTTGGGGAGGTTTTTTTATCTCTAAGTGGTTTATTTATGTGCAGAGCCAGTAGACAAACATTTGAGTTCCAATATGCCTATGAAATGATCAAAAAATGCTGTTCGCATTGAACAGATGTCAAGAAAAGGGTCTGTAAAGATCCCATCTAGACTCTGTGATCATCAGTGGAAAACATGTGTTTTTTAAATTCACACTTACAAAACAAGAGTCCTAAGTGCAAGTTTTCAATGACAATTTCAGATCTTAATGCTCTCTTACCCTGGAGAAACAAGACAGGTGGTTTTGTTCCTTGCTAAAACAATTCCTAGTTTCTAATGGGAATTTATTGGTTTCTAAAGAACTTGCTGCAGTTTACTTCTAGTGTGACTTATACCTTTGTTGTTTTCTTTTCCTTCTGATAATTACTGAATGTGTTTTGTGTGTGTTGCTAACCTTGGTCTGTATGTGTTTTTTCTGAATTGTCTGAATCCTGAAATATAGAAAGAACTAGAGGAGAGAAAATAGCAAGCTTATTTTTTTTGCTTGGTACATTTCACACAAAAACATTTTTGTTTTTGCAGTTGAATAACAGACATGTGTTAGTCACTTGGCATTTTAATGGGGAACTTGAGACAAAAATGCAGGCTCTGCTGAAGGAACACATAGAGGTATACATGGGGGAAAACCTTTGTCACAGTATGCCATGACCTCCAATATTTCTTGCTTCTAAGTGAATTAGAAATTCTGAGAATTTTTTTCATGCACAGTCCAGCAAAGAGTTCACTGTACTAAAAGTCAGGTACAGGACTTGGTTTCTGTGTAACCTTGGATAAGATATTTCTTTATCCTCTGTGGCCGTGTGGCTTTAGGGGATTATCCCCTGTATAATGCTGCAGAGTCAAAACTGTTACTTTCTTAGTTTCACTACAGTCTTACTATAATGTGGCTTTAATGTAAATACTTCAAATAACTGACTCTGAAATAAAGAAGAAATTAATTAAAATCACTTTGAAATATTTTTTTAGTTTTTAAAAAATTATTAGTTTTAAATTGAAGGCATCTGTTGTACTTAGACATTTCTTGTTACATAGAGAATTCATAGATGTGCTTTATTGCCTATACAATAGGAAATATAATTTCAAGAAAACACTTGTCTGAAATTCCTTGATTTGAATTTATTTCTAGCACATAGATATAAAATAATAATAATAACAATAATAATTGGTAAAAACAACCCCCAAACTAACAAAAGGTCAGTAAATGGTCAGTGTCCATGTTAGGATATGAAAATGGGGAAGGGCCTAGAGGGAAAGCCATATGAGGGAGGCACTAATATCTTCTCTCTGGAGACCAGGATCCAAGGGAATGGCCTAAAATAGTGTCAGAAGAGGTATCGGTTAGATATTAGAAAAAGGTTCTACAGCTGGGCACGGGAACAGGCTCCCCAGGGAAGTAGTCACAGCACCAGCCTGAAAGAGTTCAAGAAGTATTTGGACAACATACTCAGGCACATGGTGTGTTTCTTGGAGCTGTCTTGTGCAGGGCCAGGAACTGGCCTTCATTTGTCCTTATGGGTTCCTTCCAACTCATGATGTTCTGTGGTACTATGAATGATTTGATTTTACTAATTTGAATTTACCACTTGGCTACTTTAGTTTATCTTTTTAAAAAAAAGAGGAAATCTTATATTTTTCAAATGATTTTACATGTTCCCATCAGCTGCTAGTATAGTTTCTCATCTGTGTACATTTTATGAGTACTGTTAGATCACTTTGTGTGCAGGTGTGTCCAGGCAGTTCAATAAAATCCTGCTGTGATAAAAAAAAACAAACTATCAGCCTGTTTGGATTCCCAAAAGGAGGCTAAAGGGATGGCAAGTGATTATGTTGTGTCAAGAAATGTTCAACCGAGAGCAGGTACCGAATTATGGTGCTGTAGCTCTCTATGTTTGTGACACAGGCATCTGTCCTGTGACATCAATTCTACACTGACTGCAATGCAACATCCTTCATTATGTTGCATCTAATGTAGCACAGTCCTAGCTTTAATATTCCTACCAATGTAATGGCTGCACAGAGTTTAATTCTTGATAGTTTTCCCCGAATGTGAACAGGAGACAAATGCCTGGTGAGTGGCTCTATATCATTTAGTCATCTTCCTGCAGAAAACAGTCATTTGAACTAGATTTAAAGTTAGAGAAGTCATAGACTTGGGCACTTACAGATTTTTTGCTTTACCCATAATGGAGAAGAATAATGAGTTTCAGTGCAAATTTCAAAGGCTAAAAATATCGCTTTGTTCAATGAAAATCATGTTGTTATATATCACCTCCCCCTTTCGCTGACACTTTCAATCAGCTTGTCAGCTTTCACTGGTAGATAATTTGATGAAAGCTTTGCACTGAGTAAGGCTTTTTGCTCAATTGTATATAGCAAAAATACTGCTTGTGTCAGGACCAATTAATAATGCCGAGCATGCTTTCATACATGTGAAAAGTTACTACAAATCCTTCTTCCATGAAACACCAGGATCCATGAGAATAATGTCAACAGTGGGCACTAATGGCATCCTTTGTGGCTGGTCTAAAGATGTTACAGTAGCCAGCTGACAAATCTGATGACAAATGACAAATTTCTGATACATTAGGAAGCCTGTGGAATCCTGGAGACCTATTTAAACCTTCATTTCTCATGCTTACTGTTAACCATCAGTGAAGGCTGCAAAGCTGTTTATAGGTATTCATCCACGCTAACATTTGTCCCTCCTTCTCGTCTTCAAGAAAAAGGGAGCCTGGCAGTTAAGACATTTGATATTTAGAAGCTTTATCTGTGTCCTCTTTTTTTTATTATTTTTATTTTTTCTTCTTCGGTCTGTAAATGTCTATGATTTTCATGACATTTACAATCCAAAGAACACGTTATTAAAAGGTATGGGTAAAAATATCTGAAAAGGAGAATACGAAATGCATAGGACTTTTTCCTTATAATAAGAGAATCTCAGTTTCAAAATAGCTGTTTATGAGGCTGATATTATTGGACACCCCCAGGATCTCCCTATATTTTGTTTACTGGACATGATATGCCAGCTGGGGAGTGCAAATACAGCTCTAGAGTCCACCTCAAATGCTGGATCCGAGCAGCTGAAAATTAAAGTAATGAAAAAATTAATGTGGCAGACACCTGAGTAATTTGAGAAAAGTGTTTGTTGTTTTAGCTGCTTCCATTCTCCCCAACCCTCTTTAATTTTAGATACTAATATTTGCTCATAAGTTATAGAAAGCTCATTTGCTGCTGTGTTAAATAATTTAATATTATTAACCAACTTTTTTTTCCCTCAAAAATTTACAAATTTACCTTTACCCTACAAGAGTATAAACTACACATCATATTTACCAGGGGAAAATCCTACCTGTGAACACATTTTCTTTATTTTTAGTTTTGTGATATCTGTAGCACAGCAGACTTACCACACGAATGACTAATTAGTTCTTGATTATTTTGTAGTTCAGTGCTATAACTTTCACTCTCTCTTCAGCTGCAGTCTATATGGAGAACAAATTTAAAAGAGAGTAAAGTTCATTTGATGGCCAATTCTGGTTTTTAGCTATTTATTACAGGTACAAATTTTAAATCATTGGTAATTCAGAAGATTTCTTCTAATCCTGAACTGTAATCAACAGATTCATTAATAAGACCTCGTATGATTCACTCAATTGCTAATTGTTTTCACTAACTCCTGATGAATGTGCATTAGTTTACTGCTAGGCTTGTCGTTAAGTACTGTTGATGGATTAGCTGCATATTTTTTGCATTAATTTAATTCATTTTAGCCAGAAACCCCTTGCTACTAACAAACACAAATAGTCCTGCTTTTACTGATTTTTCATGCATATTCAATATCTAAATTGAGAAAATGGCACTCATGGTATTTTTTTAAGTACATCAATTACAAAAAACATAAAAGAAAAAGATTTTGAGAGGTTTTGTTTGTTTGTTTGTTTCTTAATAAATATATAAATAAATATATATATATTATATTTATAAATATATAAATGCAGGTTTCAATAATTGATAACTTTTTTCCCAGACATTTTAACAACCCATGGAGAAATTAGATTTCCATAAAGATGGTGTATTAAAAAAAAGAGTAAAACTATGCAATACAGTCTATTCCACAAGAATTGGGCAGGTAATAAGTATAAATTCATGGTGTCTGAAAGTGCAGTCATTTTATTTTATTTGCTTCATTTAAAAATTCTGGTTTGTGTCTCATGGGTTGTATTGGTGGCTGGGGTAGGGGCATGATTGAATACACTCTTAGATGTGTCGTGCTTCATAGGGAAAAAAGGAGTGGATGAATGGATCCACGTAGAAATGGTGATATCTGAGGACTGTCAAGTGAAATCCTGCGGTGTACAAGCCCATAATTCAGCTGCCTTACTAAGGTTCTCAGAATAGACCATATCAATCATTTTTCAGTGAAAACATCAATTGTTTCAGTCTTTTTCTGTTTTCAGTCCCTGCTTCTGATGTGTTGACTTCATACAAGCAATTTTGGCATGTGTCCATTTCTCTGTCTATAGAATGTGTGCCTAATATATTAGATCTTGCCAGCAAAGAGCTTTGAGATCTGGTAATAGAAACAGACAATACAATAAGTTGTTATTGCGTATCTCCTTATCAAAGGAAAGTGCTTGGAAGGAAAGCACTACCTATAAAAAACCTTTCTGATCCTTTTTTTCCCTGCAGTTGATGAGTCTGTGACTATTTTTGTAAGTACTGTTACAAAGGAGATATAGAGGTAATCAGTATTTCTTGTACAGATGGCTGTGATATGTGATACCTGGTTCCATTATTGAAGTCACAGTGCTGGGTTCAGAACAGAATAGTCATAGAATCAGTAACAGATAGTCTGGCTTGGAAGGAATCTTTAAAGGTCATCTAGTCCAACCTCCCTGCAATGAGCAGGGACATCTTCCGCTAGATCAGGATGCTTAGAGCTCCATTTAACCTGATTCTGAATGTTTCCAGGGATGGGGCATCTACCACTTCTCTGGGAAACATGTTACAGTGTTTCACCACTGTCATTGTAAAAAAAATTCTTCCTTGTATCTAAACTGAGTCTGCCCTCTTTTAGTTTTGTCTTGGGGTGACCGTTACCCCTCGTCCAATTGCTACCCTATTAAAAAGTTTGTCCCTATCTTTCTTAGAAGCCCTTTAAGAATTGAAAAGCCACAACAAAGTCTTCCCAGAGCTTTGTTTTCTCCAGGTAGAGAACAGAGAAATTTTTCTGTCTCTAACTTTTAGGATGTCCAGAAGTTGTCATAACATCGTATTCTTAATTATTCTTGCTTTGTGGGAGCTTATATGTGATACAGCACAAGAGGGCTGAAGTGAACAAGTTCCTGTTCTTAATTCCTCTGGATTTTTTATGTGTAAATAGTTATTCTCTCCCACCTTTGGAAAAAAAATTACAAGATGCAAAACATGGAACTCCTTTGCCACAAGGAAAGAAGAAGGGAAGACCACAGCATGCCACTTAGACATTGTATTTAGTAAGGGGACATAAAAAAGAAAATGTTGTGCACATACACAAATACACTATTAACTGAGACCCATTTCTCCTGCTGTGATGAGCAGGTATTATTGAGCTCAGGAGTCCACAGCTCTGGCCACTGTCAGCACTGGGCTCTAGCCAGCAGCTTGGCACAAACACAAAGCTGTTGCACCTCAGATCCTCTGCATCCACGTAAAAATGTTTCTCTCTCATCTTTGTAATTTGTTGTAGCTTACCTCTCCAATCACTGGGATGTCAAGGGATGTATGTGGGGTTTTCATAGACAGATTTTAGCACAGGCCATCAATCGAAGCACTGTAGAATACTGTCACGATGCATCTTTCCAGCAGTTTCTGCTACTGTTTTCCTGTCAGTTGTCCGTGGTACATGCTAAGGCTCATTGTACTCGTGTCCTTTTCCTAGTGTTCTTTTGAACGGGGTTCCAAGATTTGCCCTCTGTTCACATTGTACTCCTGGTCAAGGCAAGGCTATGATACTGCTTTGTCGCCTTCTATACATCTGTGAGGATATTTCATGTAAGTATTTTATGAGTATATCTGAGATAAATTTGAAAAAAAGTAATAAGCATTAAGAGGAGGAGAAATTAAGTTTTCTATGCTTATAAGTACTAAGTTGAGTAACATGTACATTCCAGAGCTGATAAAGCTGCACATAATATCATATCTTAAAAAAACCCAAGCCTATGGCTTGGAAATATGGCTGAAACTGATATATCCACTTTTTTGTTATTATTTTCCGGATGATATATTAGTAGCTATTCAGAGCATTTAATAAACTTCCACAATTAATGAAATTCATTCTCAATGAAATTATTCCTGGTCTATTATAAAATCATTAGAAGATTGTCAGGCTCCAAGAGAAGCAATGTGTACTAGGGTGCTTTACATTGTGATACTCCCAGCCAGGTGATCCTTGGGAATAATACGTACTCTACATGTTAATCCCAAAACATTCAGAGCTGTACTGCTGTAAAGAGAGGATTAGTTATGTATACAATAGGTTTTGCAATAGCAAAATTTGAAGTAATGTCTTTGTATTCAAAACAACCAGTACAACATATTCCAAATTTCTGACTTTTTAGGTAAAATCAGCTTGTTGTTACACTAGAGGCACTTACGTGCATGTGTCAGCTCTGGATAAACCCTGCGATGTGATATAGTGGAGATATATGTGTATATATGTGTGTATATATACATACATTCTGTAGAAAGAATTCATATGGACAGAATTAGAAAATATAGCACTGCTTCAAAGACACTCGCTTACAAATGACTGTAGAGTTAATAAATCTGTTTTCAGATTACTGAAATTTAACACTGTTGCGGTTTGACACTGGTTAAGGGCCAGGCACCCATGAAAAGCTATTTACTCATTTTCCTCTGCTATAACTAAGCAGAGGAGGAGAAATTAAAACTTCATGAGTTGAGATAAGGATTATAGAAAAAAAACTTTAAGGCAAAACAGGTTCAAAAGTTAAACAGTATAAAGAAGATTTATTATTAATAGAATTAAACGTTAAAAGGGTAATGAGAACCAAAGCGAACTTTCAGAACACTTTTCTTTCCCAGTCCCTCCCTCTTTCCACCAACTGCGCAAGGAAACAAAACATGGGGGGTTTGGTCAGTATTTCACTTCTTAAAGGTCTTTATTCAGTGTGCTTAAGGAAAAGAGTTTCTTCTGCTGTGCCGTGGAATCCTTCCCATGGGAGATAGTTGTCTGTGAACTTTTCTAGCATGGTTTTAACTTTCACAAGCAACAGCCCCACCCGAACCTGCTGCAATGTGAAAACCCTCCCACGGGCCAAGCAGTCTTCCCACAACTGTCTGGTGTGGGTCATTTTAGTTCATGGGGTTTAGTCTTTTAAGGATGAGCTGTTCTAGTTTGGAAGCGAAGGTTCTCTTCCTTGATGTCTAAAAGCAAGGGTCAACTCTCTCTGTCCAAGTTCCTCACTAGGTTACAGCTTTTCAGCATCCACGCGCTCCAGTGTGAGTACTCTTCTTCACGGGCTACACGTGGATCTCTGCACCCCCCCCATGCACCTCATGAATTATAGGGAAACAATTTGTTGTGTTATAGTCCTCACCACGGCTTGTAGAAGAATCTCAGCTCCGGTGCTTGGAGCACTTCCTCCCTCTCTCTTATTTCACTGACCTCAGTGCTGCCACGTTGGTTTGCCTCACGTGTCCTCACTTTTCCTTTTCCTCTGACTTGGAAGAAAGTTGGTGTCTGTAAGTTGCAGTTGAGAGGTTGATCTCATCCGGGCTCTGCATTGGGGAATGCTTGCCATGTCTGTCACTGCTGGCTACACGTTCCCTGCCGGTACCGCACAGGTGGATCCAGCCTCAGGAAGGGCCCAGCCACGCAGTCCCGGCCTCGGGAGGGTTCCAGCTGCACAGTCCTGGCCTCAGGAGGGTTTCAGCCACACAGTCCTGGCCTTGGGAGGGTTCTGGCCACACCGTCCTGGCCTCGGGAAGGCCCAGGCTGCACAGCCCCTGGTGGCCCCCCGCCAGGATGCGATCCAGCGGCCGCCCACTGGGATGGGTCCCGGCAGCCACCTCACCCTGCCTTGGGGGAAGAAAGAGAGCTTCTCACAGGTTTTCCTTTCTTAAATATGTAATCACAGAGGCTTTACCAACTTGTTTAATTGGGCTAGTAACCTGCCCATTGTCAGAGCCTTCAGTGATTGGGTCTGTGCCAGACATAGAAGTTTCAAGCAGCTTTTCTCCTGCCCCCATTAAAAACATGTTGTGTTAAATTGTGGGGTTGCAGGAATAGGCTGCAGGCAGCCTTGGCCGTGATAGGTTACAGCTGAATCCCTGGGAAGAGGGAAGGCTAGCACTGAATGCAGGTGTGCTGATTTCAGTAACGAGAGGCATATGACTGCCATATGAGACAGGTATAAAAGGCTGGGCTGCAGGATCGCAGCTAGATATCTAGCTGAGGCAGAGCTGACTGGACTGATGCTGGCTGGTGTCTGCTGCTGCTTGCCTATGCCATGCCACTGCCTGCCACTGCTTGCTGCCATCTGCCTGCTGCCACCCTGCTCTATGCGGGACTTTTTGGACTCTGACATCTGGTGCCCTGTGTTTGTATGTATTGCGGTGATAATTGGGTTTGAGCCTTAGAAGCTCTTGGAAGCCTCTGGCAGTATGAGCCTCACTGACTGCAATCCACTTGGGGGAAGTGGAAAAGCCGGCCGGCGCGTAATCCCTGGGCGGGGGTGTGCCCAGGAGAGCCGTGAG